>CAESWR010001237.1:100154-140153 GCA_903171835.1 Mullus surmuletus
GAAAGTCTGCCTTTTCTGATTGTTTACTGCCCTTCCATGTCATTGGCATTTCGGAGATTCTGGTTTTATGTATCCTACATGCAATTTACATGGCCTTCATCCTACCCTTTTAACTCTGAACATTGTCATAGTGCCTGTTGTTCTGAGGATGCCTGACAAACAATATTGAAGAAAGCATGCATGTAAAACCACACAGTTGATGAAAATCACACTATCATGATGCACTAGCAGATGTCACTGATCTAGTCTGAGGCAGCTGCGCCTTAATGGCATTGTAATGTTGCCAAGAAGAGGCTGAGTCAGGATACTGACTATCTGTAAATCTGATGGAAAGAGATCTGTTAGAGGGGAAATGTTAAAAAAAATGGTTTGGAGATCTCAGAGCATGATCACAGGAAACATGATCCTTTTCAGGGTGAATGAGTTAACCATACCTTGGGAACGGGTTGATTTACTCTCTGGATATTGTGTGTGTGGGATCTATTTACCACATCAGAAAAGAGTATAAGATTAAAGCATACTGATGAACAAGAAACACTGGCTCAGCACATGCTAATGCAGTTAAACCTACACTCTACTTGTGCAGTACATAAAGTAGAAAAATAGTCCCAACAAACATCTACCATTCTAACTTGGTATGTTTATGATTTAATGTTGTTCAAACCTTTTTTTTTTCTTTGAAAATGTGTTTCTTTATCATGGTATACACATAGAGACCAGACAAGAAAGCCAGAGAATAAATTATGTACATTTTTAGGCTACACATCATGTTAGTTTCGGATGTAAAGGTTTTTACATCACAAGACTAATAGTTCATTTCAATGATGTTAACAAAAAAGAAGGAAAAAAGATAAACACCTACATACATTAGGCAAAAAGTATGGTGGCTGACATGTAAAGTGTGCGTTCTCCTGCAGATAATGATGACGATAGCAATGGCAAAGAGGCAGGAGAAGGTGATTCTCATGTCAAAAATTGCCATCAACTAACTTTACATAACTAACTGCAGGATGTTGATTTTATTTGATCTGATAATCTTCTTTCTGTTTTATAGCCTTTAAAGCAAAGAATATTTAATATTTCTAATTATAACTTGGTACTTCTATGGCTGAATATGTTTCTGAACAGGGCAGGGAAAGGATGGAGGAGGAGGCATCACAAGGCTGCATGGTTCCAATAACAAGGTGCACTATTGAATGTTATTGAGGAGTAAATTAGTACACAATGCATTAGTCATTTGATCTGGTTGGACTACTCCATTGAAGATTGTTTTTGAGTAAGGGTCCTTGATTCATTGACCCTTGTGTCACTGAATAAGGTCAAACATATTGGGGCAACTTCACCATGCAAAATACCAGGCTGCTTTTGAATGTCAGTCGATTCCCACTGTAGAGCATTGTCAATGGCAAGTATCTTGTTCATGAGTCATAATAAAAATTTAAAAAAATGGAGAGCTCAGGACTAAATGTCTAAAATGATTGGATTGTGCTGCAATGAATACGTCCAAAATGAGTGGAGCCTGTCGATATGGATTGCTTCTTTCTGTCCCTCACTGTCATTATCAGCCCAGCTACTGCATCATCCCCACAGTGCTTTTTCAGAGTTGTTCTAGTTGCTATATTGAATATTTCTATTGTTCAAGAGCTGAGGTGACTGGTAAAGTGAGATACCCCATTTCTACTAATTTATTTCAGTCGAGTTGGCAGTCTTTCTTTGATACTTTCAAATAAGCTGTTCAGAAACCCTTGTCAATGCCAGATAGCCTGCAAATGAAACTGCTGAAGAGTCTGCTCTAATGGAAGCTCTAGAGTAGCTATGGTTAACTGCTGCTGGGGGCTCTGACTGTGAGGGTTGAAAACTGTGTTATTGATTGTCTGTGGAGAAAGAAAAAATCATCATACTAGCTGATAGTATCAACAAAAAGCACCATGACAGATCGCTTCTGTTGTTAGAACATTGAAGGAATATCACAAGGCTGCAGTGACCATAGATTCTCTTTTGGATACAATCCTCTACATGATATGAAATGGGGCAAGTGCTTATTTGTATTTTAGGGTGTGATTTTGACCAATGAATTAATATCAAATTGGTTCAACTGTAAAAGCCCACAACTTCTTATGCCTAGTACAAGTTCATGGGGCGCTATGTCTAGCTACTGCCCCCAAAAAATCTGTATAAACAGCCAACAAACGGTTCTTGATGGCAATGGGAAAAGGTTCTAATTTGCATTTAGACATAGGTAAGACAACTGACGTTGTCCAAGTTGGAAGTTCACATCCGTGTGAACATGCTAATTACATGATGATGTGGGTGTAACATGAAGTCTTTTGTCATGTCAGCAACAAATTCCATCTGGCATAGTTCAGTCAGCAAGTGGATGTCATTCAAGTTATAGTTTGGAGAAGGGTTAAAAAAAAAAATACCAAAAATGCAAAGTGACCAAAGGAGTCATGCCATTTGTAAGTAGGTTTTTAAAAAATCCTGCTCTTACGTGCTAATATTGGTGGGAACTGGTATGTGAACGACAACTGCATTTTTGTTTGAGACAGTCATGTCACATGGCTTGTCTGCATGCAGCAGGGCTGAAATATCGGCAAAAGAGGTACCATCAGGAAATGTTTGCTGTCTAAATAGACGGCTAGGTGCGTATTTTTGGCAGTTGTTTGAAGAGAGTGAGGAAAGCCGCTGTGGCCAAAACTGCTAACCTAGCTTGTGTAGGCGTTGTTCCATTTGCTCAAAAAGGTTATGGTGCCCATTTTTGGCTCTTTGGCTGTCATATTAATATGGAAAATACCTATAATTGGTAAATGGGCTGTATTTATATAACACTTTTTCTACCTGAAAGGTACTCAAAGCACTTTACAAGGTAAAAGCATGATCTCATTAACTCATCCACATTACATTGATACATTGATGGTGCCAACCAGCTTAACATGAGCAGTTAGGGATTCAGGGCTCTATTTTTGTAGATGGCACAAGTCTGGAGCAGCGCAAATGCCCTATCACAATTTCCGTGCCGGTAAAGCAGTGAAGTGAAGGGGGGAAGTAAAACAATGTGTTTTGGTGACGTTATTTCAGAAGTCCCCCTCCCGTAACTCTTCCTCTACCTGCTGTTATGAGCTCCTCGGGTCTCGACTGGACACCAGAAACCAAACTGTCAGTGCACGCCGCATTTAAAGGGAATGAGAGGAGCCGCTTTGATTGGCCATGATTGAAGTCGGCTGTGATTACACCCACAGCGGCGCAGCCCTCCCTCTCTCAGATCCGCCAGACTGCGCTGGTCTGCCAAACTTCCAAGCCGATCTAACCCGGCCTCTGGCACAGCTACGCCACGTTTCTGCCGGTCTTGCGCCTGGTCTACAGAAATAGAGCCTTCAGTGTCTTGCCCCACGCTGGGGAACTAGTAACCCTTACATTACATGATGGCCAGTCTACCTACTAAGCAATGCCACCTCTAATTGACATTTAAGCAAAACCCACACAATACATGCATAAGACAAATGTTAAAAGACCAACAAGAATAGCTTTTTTTTGTTTTGTTATAATGCCAACAAGCAGATCAATACATGAACAAACAACACAAAACTGAGACCTTCAAATAAAGCTGTAACATTAATTCCAAAATAAAAAACAGGTACACGTCAAAATGTTGTTATGAAAACATTCCAACAACATCTAAAAATGGTATTTGCAATAATTGGCCCTCTGATAGTCAACATGTCTTACGCGTGTGACCGAATGCTCATACTCCACAGAAACACACGCCGTGATGCATAAATCATGTTCTGTCAACAAATGCTGGAAGAAGAGGTCAGGGGTTATGCCAACTAATAGGCTGATGTGTAGCAAAAAACTGGATGTGACGCAAAGCAGACACAAATGCAAGGAAAGCACGAACTCAGGGAAGAAAGTGAGAATAATTGCAAGCTCAGGCTTAAAGCGTCACATTGGTTCATTAAGGGAGATAGATTTGGGTACCCTTGTGTCTGGTTGGCTTTAAAAGCTGTCATCCTCTAATGGGGATTACCTCTCTCTTTCTCTACATTTCTCTCATCTAAAATAGCTGTTGGGTTGTGTGCTTTGTGCTTGCTTCAGCACAAATGTAACCATCGAGGGAGAAAAAGGAAGAAGGACATACATAAGGAAAAAAAGAAGACTGATTTAGGTGCAGCATTGGTTAAGAGTTTTGGCAAATAAACATGCTCATTATCCTCAGATTAATATTTAACTGTGGTTTACTTGCATACAGCTTTATAAAAGTGAAATAATATAATAACATATCCAGATTGTACACGATTTTCATGGTTACCTGGTAACACATTAATTGAAATGAAAAGGTCTGAAATCCACATTAGGTCAAAAGAGGGTTCTCTAATGAGGAACGTTGGTTTATATTTAGTGAAAGTATGCAGTGCATAATGAGCATCTGAACATCCATGAGTTTATTTTTCCAGGATGTTTAAGGTCACCCTCATTTTTGATCACCTTTACCATTTTGGCTTAATAATAACAAAACTGCAAAAGATTATTAGTTTTGTGTGTGCGTAAGTAGTAGATGTCAGTATAGATAATTGGTTGGTTATGAGAGCTTTCATCCTCACAGCATGGCTGAAGTAATGGAGGAGGATTAACTGTCAGCATCGGCACATTGCAATGAGAGAAATACGCCGGGGATGCCAGTAGACACAAACACCAGAAACACATAACACTTGGGATCCATTGTGAGTCAGCACTATTGGAGATTTTACAAGAGGTAAACTTAGTTTTGAACATTTTCTTCCCAAGATGGTTCAGGGTCTGCGATTGCTCCATTCATCTTATTTACTGTACATCAGCCTCATGTACTCTGCCCAATAAACAGCCCTAAAGTGAGTAAATGTGCCCATAATTCACAGTTAGAGCTGCTTCCAAAGACCTGCGATACACTCTCACAGTACGTTTATTTGCCGTTACATGATAGAAAGTAAAGCAAAAACCGAGAATATGAAGATATCGAATAAGATAAAAATGGCAGGAGGGATAGTGGTGGGGGGTGGAAAGAAATCTAAGTGGAACGTAGAGCACATCTCAAAGAAGCATAATATGCCAAAATTGTCAAATCAAAGCTATTTACAGTACATCACAGATACACACCACCACCACAAAATAAGCAGATGAGGTTAAACCACTTTGAATACGTTACTGATATGTAATTTGCCCCGCTGATTAGTGTCACTTTGATATAAAGACGGTTATTTTTCAATGGCGGGGTTTATATCAAAGAGTATGTCAGAGGAACAGTCAGCCCAGACATTTAAGAGGGCTTTTTACTCTTGTATATCAAAGATGCATCTATAGAAGACTTGCTCACAAGCTGTGTGAACCTGTGCTAATGGGATGGGATAGCTCAGTTGGTACATTGGCAATCTTGTAAGAGGAGGGTTACCGGTTTGATTCCTGGCCTGGCAAGCTCATGTTGAGGTTGAGACTTTGGGCAAGACATTGAACTCCTAATACCGTGTAATCTGCAATTCCACCGTCAGTATGAATGGGGTAAAATGAGGCCCTCCGCAATGCTGACAGTTACTCGTGGTCTGAGCCGGCGTAAGAGCAGCGCAACCATCTGACACCAAATTGTTACTCCAAAATGGCAAACACAGGGAGCGTGCCTTGCACTGAACATCAGTATGCACCAGCATTAGCACCAGGCATCAGTTGCGCCGTCTGCAGAAAATAGAGCCTATAGAATAGTCTCAATAGGCTATTATGCATTATCTGTGAGCCATTTAATTTTTTTTATGTATACTGTTATTGCCCAATACATATTTGACTGTCCTGACCTGGAGAACTGGATTCAAGAAAAGAAAAAAAAAGCTTGTATCATTAATCATTATGATAACTCATCTGGGGAACATGAATGTTTACACAAAATTTGACTGCAATCCATCTCATTTCCAAAGGACTAATTGTCCAACTGACAAGGTGAAAGACTGAAAGAAAAGGAGACCAGAGAAACAGCAGCCCAACAAAGGAGATGGAGTTAAAAAAAAAAAAAAAGACTGCACAAAAGAAGGAGTGTCTAAATCAAACTCTCTTCCTCCTCCTCTTCTCTGAGGCTCCCTCCATCTCTTGGTCTCATTCTCCACTCTTTCTTTCACTTCAAAGAGAGACTGGAATTACAGGCTGGAACAGACAGCCTTACGCCTCATTCATAATGAATGAGGGCCCAGTTTAATGACTCTATCCACTCGGAGACACCCCTTACCACCCCCGCTCCTCTATCTCCTTGCCCAGGCTGGGGCCTCTAAACGTGAGGTAATGATGTCACCTTTTTCTCCCACAAGGCCACCGATAAGCCCTGTTCCTGTGTTCGCCTTAATTATACATATGATAAATTCCTTCATTCAACTGTAATTAGAACAGAATGCCAGTGGATGCCTCCTCCAAATAGTACACAAACAGAAAGAAGAGGGGGAGAATAAAATGTAAGCAAAAAAAAGCAAAAGGATTGCCTGTGCTGTGCAGAAAGAAACATTCAAAATGTGCAGGATTCTGTCAGTCACTGCTGACAGCGAGAGATTGACAGATGAGGGCGGAAGAAAAGAGAAATTACGCAGAGGTGGGGAGAGAAAATCTATCACTTTAACGACCGTGTGCAGCCTTCTCTGTTCTTTAGAGGACGATCAGCACGGTGACCTGTCTGCTGTTAGCGTTAGCATCCAGTGACAGATGAGCCATCCAGATGAATACTGCTGACAAGAGTCTAAGCACTAATTCCGCCCCAGCAGACAGCCGTACAGTGTTGCACAGACAGTGGCAGTCAATCTGCAGGGGGGAAGGGGGTTATGACTTCTGTAAAAGACAGGCGTCGTAACTGCCATGTACGGCAAACATAAAATGCAATGGGGGCTAAAGTGGGTGTTGATTAACTCTCAGTTGTAAAGAAGATTTGGAGACACAACGGTAGGTTCAAGAACCGAGACCAGGGCTTTGGGCCACCCAACTATCAGTTGCACATCAGGGCAGACAAACATCTTGGATAAAATTAGGATACTACTAAATAATTAAAATCAGAAATAAAATAAAATAAAGTAAAATCAATATTGATAGTGGTTTTCAATAGACACACAATTGTTGTTACTTTACAACAGTCCAAACAGCAGAATTAAAGGGTAAAAAATGTATTATTCTTATTCTTACTAAACAATACTACTGATGATGCAAAGCTGCACATCAGAACTAAATAATCGGTCCAGTTTTGATCGCTAACTGCAGCTGACTCTGAAATTGATTTTGATCATCACACAAAACACTGCATATAACTTCCTCTTCAATTCTCTGTTGATAATAATCGTGACCATGAGGAAGCTCTCTCTGACCTTCAGGAGCACATATTCCTTTGAACCTAGTGTCTGATTACCCTTGAGAAAACTCAAAGACACACACATACTGTGGTCTTGGGGGAAATGACAGTGAGAGCCAGATGACCCTGTCTTGCCCTTTGGCCTGAGACAGGTGGAGTCTGCCTACAAACCACCTGGGTCATTCTTTGTGCATGATAAACAGTATGCGGTTATTGCAGATCAGACACAGTAAGGCTTAATCTTAGTAAAAGATTTGTAAAAATCTACCATGCCATATTTACCCACTATTCAACACACTATATTTGTTTTTTGTAATGTGAGCTAATGGAGTTGAAGTGGTGCTTGACCATTTTATGTCGGGTTTAATTATTGCTACTGCAGTGATAAGAAAGAGTATCAGTTGACAGACGGGTTAGATGGCCTCTATATTGAAAATATGTGGTTCACTGAAGTAATTGTTGAAAAAAATAAGTGACTGAACATTCAATTTTCACTTTACAAAACTTTGCTCATTATTGAAATTTATCATCTTCAGAGAGTCTCACTGAAAACGTGCACTGGAGTAACCCCAATTTTAGCATGGTTGCAGTATGCACAACAGAAATTGCTGCAATAAGTGAAGGAGGAGTTTAACAATAAAGACAATATCATGGCAGGCAGTAAATACCATCTCATTGATGTGTGACTCTTCTGTCTGCATCTTCCGGGGGTGTGAAGAAAAACAGGTATTTAACCCTGAGGTGTTAAATGTTGGCATCGTGTCAAGTGGAAGTAAAGGGAAACAAAAAAAAAGATTGCTTGTTGAATTATTGACAGGCACAGGGGGTGCAGGAGTAAAGCGGCCCCCCCTTGGAAAAAAGAAAAGAAAAAGCCACTTCATCCTGCTTCCCTTGAGAGATGTTTGTCTGTAAGGTTTCCCACAATGCACCTGGATGCTCAGAAACCCATACGAATATATGGAAGGTTAGACCAACCAATGCACACGCGCAGAAAGACACGTCACTTTCCCTTTGGATCCCCGCTGCTTCTGTCTCTAAGAAATAAAAAGACAATGACTGCTTCTCAGGGGACTTCTTGGAGTCCTGGGTGGGTTATTGTCTTAACACCGTAGAGTAATGCAAGCGTGTGTAAGGGAAGATTAGAGTTTGTTGTAGTTGGAGTTCTGATACATTTTAATATACAAGACAATACATTCATTTTTCAAGCCCATTGTATTCCTTTTTGTCTTCATTCTTGAAGTTCCTGTTGTGCATAGAGACAAAAAAAAAGTGTTAGCATTTAAACAGAGATAGGCTTCACTGGGTTTTCCCTCTGCTTCCTCAAGCACGCGCCGCTTTCATAGAAAACGGTTAGAAGACAGGAAAACAAAGACGTTTCATTATGTCAGGAAATAAGATGGCCGAAGCACTCGAGTGCCGTGCACAGCGGGAGGGATGGACAGAGGGTAAACACAGAAGGGGTGAGGTTGCTTCTTATTCTCTCCTCTTCTTTCATCCTAATCCTCCACCCGCCTTCATGTCTTGTTTTGGCTAATCTTCACAGACCCACGGTGGCGACAAACTGGTGGGGGGGTTCACTGAAAAGACCCCAGAAGGGCCCTGTGGCCAGACTGCACCCCCTGTAGTCTTGAGCGTCGGCTTCCTTGAAGGATGGATCCTCCGTTCACTTCCTGGCTGCTCCCAAAATACGTCCCCCTGTGAGCTTCCTGTGCATAATTGTCCCCAGCTGTAACACTGGGGATAAATAGGGCCGTGGGGACAACAGATTTGTAATTTTGGGGTGAGAGTGAAGCGGGGGAAAATTGGTAGCAGGCCACAGAAATTAGCATTCCTTTGGCTTTAGACGGCATTAAACATTAAATAGCTGCAAAGTCCCTTAAGTATTAGGGTCTTTGAGACGGCGTGCCTGCGTACAGAGATGAGAGATTGTGGTGGTGGAGGTGGAGGAGGGGGCCAAGAGATCAGAGCATCAGAGGGTTTTTGTTTAGGCCACAGATGCTTTGCTCCAGTCGACGATGTACCTCCTGCAGTGTTGAGGCCAGAAGATACTGCAAAAATCTATTATTGATGCTTGTTTGTAAGGTTCTGCTGTGCTTCATTGGCTTTCAGTTATCAGCTGTTCTGCCCCTTTGTTTCAGTGCAAATAACCCTGATCGGAGAGTAGTTTTATGTATCGTAGTGCCCCCACATGGTTAGTCGACAGCTGTAGTCGCTGGGTCCTCCCCCGGGATTCATAAATACAGCCCACTTGGATGTCCCATCATCACGCAGCTTTTCGACTGTCTAAATTAAACGGTTCAAAATATTGTTAAAAACCATTTTATGTAATTCAACCTTTCTTCACTCTCCCTTTTCTCCGCAGATGAGCAGTAAGATGGTCACCACCTTGTTAGAGCTGTTGACATTTCAGAAAGCTGGGTTGCATTTGTGCAAGTGAACTCAGCCTGTTTGAAACCTTGTTGGTGTAAGCTGCAAATGCATTGGTATTGATTTGCCCACCTCCTTCAGAGACCTACAGAGTGTACCTGTTTTGAAAACCCACATTAATCATATAGAAAGAGATACACCACAACAATGTGCCTGATGTGTATGGTGAAATAATGTCACACACACCAAACCAGTGTGGTTGACAAGAGTCAAATCACGAAAAAATAAGAAAATTTGAGTCTGAGTCAAGTCAACACAATTCATCTTTCTGTTTGAATTTGTTGTACTTTGGCAAAGCTTTCAGCCACATGAACGGTGTTATCGCCTGTACATGCAAAATATTTGTCACTCTTAAGAGTGCTATGACTGTGTGTGTGTGTGTGTATGTGTGTGTGTGTGTGACAAACAGCCCTGCCTCCATGCTCTTCGCTGACAGACAGCAGGCACTCAGAGTGAGCTGCTCAGAGATGTTAACTTTGTACAACATGCAACAGTTAGAAAGTGGATAAAACATTTGTTAGGGCAAAATTCCTGGTTTTCAGGGCGCATCACTCTGCATCTTACCAAATGGTACCAACATGGGTTGTCAAGTCAGAGTCAAAGTCTGCATCATTGTGTAAGGATTTCAAGTTTAAGAGCAAAGTTGCTGGTTACCCAGGTCGTAATCTGATCTAATGACATGTCAAGTTCAGACTGTTTATCAGTTTAATTTGGCATCTGGTACATTTGGGGGCGTCATCACCGTAGCAGTGAAAGTTTATTGAATGTCTGTGAATAATTCCACCCAAAAGGAGCATTTATAGGGTAACTAGCATTGGTCCTCGTGCAGATTCATGAGGTACCACTTGACTAATTTTAGTGTGGGTTAAAGATTTTTCATTGACATTTACAAACTGGTAACAATCAGTCCGTTAAGTACTTTTTTTCAAACCCAAACTCACCATAGACATTATAATAAACCATAAACTCCTCCCTCCAGAATTAAGATAAGACATTTTCTGGTCAGCATCATTAGGTTTGCATGCTCTCTTCAGATTTATTGTGGTGAAACTGAAAAATTAAACCTGACTCCTGTTTGCGCAACCTGCTCAGCGTGGTTCCACCTTTCATCTGCATTTCGGCACAATCCTGCGAAGCTGCAAATGAAAGCAAGATATGACGCCTGTCATTTTTTGCACTCACTTGATGTGATCTAATTAATTATGCCCAGCAGAGCAGTGCAAGAACCTTGTGAAAAACTTTATGTTGGTGCTTGCTGACACTTGTCATATGTTCTTTCTTTTGAAGTGGCATCTAATTTGAAAGCAGGTGACCAAAGGTTTCCCTCACACTGTCTTCCTCCCCTCCCGGGCTCCAACCTGAGTGCTGACTTACTCATCATGGAAAACTTCAAATCAAATTAACGGCTTCTTAGTCAATCACATGCGAATCTCTTGCTCATTATGTTTCTCCCACAGCTCACCTTCAGCAGACTCCTTGCACAGATCTTATTGCATCTTGCTTTCATTTCACACTGTCAGCAAATGAGCACTGAGTGCATCCTAACTTGATTTCTCTGTCTGTATTTACACTTCCCTTCACAAAGTGCTATGACCTAGAAGGCCCTTGATTCCTCTCAAGTGTTTCTAACATAATAAGCCCCCTTGTTTAGAGCAGATAAACTCTGTCACGTTAACTGTGTTTTAACATCTCTCGCAGTCTTTGTGTGGACTGAGATTTTTTTTCTTTCTTTTGCCAATGCCAAGTAACTCCTGCAGTGGCCAGGGAGGGCAAAACAAAATGTCAAACGCTTTTCTTTTTTTTCCCACATTACTTTAGACAAATTTATATTTTGGTTAAACTTTTTTACATATCACATCAACACAGTTACAAGTGCAAAACCCCCCAAAGCACAAACACATTTACAAGGTCAAAGAGAAATTTAAAATATGTAATACACCTTCACAAGTTCCAGGGGAAAAAACCCAAAACAAACTACATCAAAAGAAAAATTGCCAGAGGTCATCCACTGTAACAGAAAAGAAAAGCCTCATATGTCAGCTACATCTAACTATTACATTGTGCCTGTTTTTGTCACAAAATGTTACGATTTTTCAGAGGAGAAAAGTTGTTAAAATGTCATATCTGCTGGTGATTTTTTAGGGTAGCAACATTTTGTTTCGACTTATAATGTAGTGGTTTACATTTTTTTTACATGATAGACATAAAATGTTATCCAGAATTTAAAATGTCTCAGGTATCTAAATAATAAATAAAAGCATTCATGCCATACATCATTTTGTACCTTTGGACACAATAGATACTAGATTAAGATGTTTGCCCAATTTAATGCCTGATGGTGTAAAAAAGGTAAGCATTTATTTCTTCATTCAGTTTCTCTTTTAAGAGTTTGACACATCATCACTTATCTCCATGTCCCATTAAAATGATACTAGATGTTTTTAATGATTAATTGTGTGTTTGTATATAGTTATGTATTTATTTTCCTATCTTTTTTATATTCAGGAATGGCACAGAAAAAATTACTGTTCTTCCCGTGTGCAACTTAGTTAACCCTGCCTGTCTATGGCAAAACAACAACATCAAAGCATTTGATTGTACTGTGTTGTTTCCGCTCAGCGTTGAGCTCATAAAAGCAGAAGATTAAAACCAGGACATATGATTTGAAACTTTCAATGCAAAAACACTGACACTTATGTCAGTGGCAGACAGTTTTCAGCTCCTCTTTGGCAGTGGTTCAAACACGGACAGAGGGACGCTCTGTGCTAAGGCGTCTAATGAGGTCTTAGTCTGAGCTCTACCTTGCTGAAAAGCATGTTTTTCTGTCAAGCAAAATGAGGAATCAAAACATGTTTTGCCTTGGGTTTTTTAGGATCTGTCCAGAACGAATAGGCTCCATTCATACATAAGACTTTTTCAATTAAAATTTCAGAGCAGAACACACAGATTAGGGACGAATGAGTCCACTATTGAGTTCTACTGTGATTACAATAGTATTGCCTTTATCCCGTTAGTACTCTCCTTATATTTTGGCATTTTCTATTGCGTAAATTGTTTTTGTTCATCATTTCTCCATTATTGGCAATATCTGCGGCTGCAATAAAATGATTTTGAACATGCAGTCCCAATGTGTCTGGCTTGGTATTTGTTAGTGTTGACTCCAAGATCAGCTCCATCGGCAGTGTTTTTGTGAGGATAAAGCAACAGGCTTAAAAACCTTCCATTCCAAGTAAGAGTGACCGGGGCACGACAACACCTGGCAACACAATGACTGGAGTCTAATTATGACATATTAGTTAGGCTGCAGTGCTGTTGGAAATTGACCTGTCTGTGGTAGCACCTAGGTACTAAGTGCTTTGCCCCAGTGCTTATTTTTGAAGCTCCCAATGCTGATGTCATTATAATATTAGGTAATTAATGCCTGGTGTATGCACTGAAACACAATAGTCAATGTATTGCGAGTCATAGCATACCAGCTTGAGCCACACAGGCACCTCACAGCTGGGGATTACCAGCTTTGTAATACATAGTTGAAGAGAAATAAAAGTATACACAGATCCATCTGTTCTCTGACATAATTTGAATCAAATGTGCACATTAAAGTTGAAATTATGTTTGCAGACAAGAAACACAAAACAACTAGTATTTGTTCATGTCCACATCAGACTGATTGGAGTTTTCGGAACTCGGAATATCGGATACTCTGAATATTTTGTTGGCGCCAGCTGCTTTCGACCTGCAGCCCCACCCCTATTTTACACTGTCAATAACAAACATAATGGCCTGATATACCTGTAAGTGCTTTCCATTTGGCCAGATGGAGTGATAGAGCAGTAGCGCTAAAGGAGAAACCATTTTCTAAAACTATTTTATGCTATAACGCACAACATGTTTTCACCAATTACCTCAGGAAATATTTTGTATGAAATGACTACGACACTAAAGATATAAAAATACTCTTGCAAAAACATTGAGTTACATTAACTGCATTTAAAATACATCACTATCCAAAACCTCAAAACCCATTCGGTCACATTCCTCGTCTTCAAACAATTTCATAAGTTGTCAAGCTAAGTGTATATTTAAATCATTGCTATGAAGGGTTGTATCACATATTTATAGGGTCTCTGTGTATTGCTGTGGAATGTTACATTAGTATGGACTGTGGCTATGAGCTATGATGACTGCTGCTGCGTGTTAATTAGTGGTGGAACACTGTTGGCATTGTTGGTTATATTTTTCTCATGTGGTTTATTTGGATGGGCAGCATATAAACTGAGCTAATTATCATCATTGAGATTCAGTCTGGCTCCTGCAAGGGTTGGATCATTTCTATTTTATTTGTCTTTCTCCTCCACTCCAAGGGTCATCTGTGAACTTCATAACTTCAGAGGAAACTTCCAGAAAAAATGTCAAAATTATTTGTGTGAGACCGGCCCTGGAAGCCCAGCAAATGAAGTTGACACCAAACAAAAGAAAATGGCATCTCATGGCTAAAAAGAAGTACAGAGTGAGGGAGGTGATGAGGCTATTCGATCTGAAAACAGATGAATGCTAAACATAGATTGCTGTGCCCTTTGCTTGAATCGCACTTGGACTGACATGTGAGATGCGTTGGGTTGTGGTGTGTGTAAACATTTCGTTAAACGTAATACTTCCACTTTCAATGAAAAATCAATCGAGCATGACTTTTGAAATCTTCCCCTGGGAACCAGTGAACATCTCCGTTCGAGGACTCGAGTCAGATTTAATATTCCTAGCCTTCAAATATTACTATGTAAAATAATGACCATAGTTAAGAATGAATCTTGCATGGGGCCAAGGTGCAATGTTTCTCATCAGTGTTAATAGAGGAAATTCATTGATATTCAAGAGGAAAACACACCTGACTATTCTCCAGCCCCCACTCTAGTGCTTATGAATTCCGAGTCAAAGGAACAATCATCATAATTGCATGTGATTGTTTGTCTGAGATGCATGTTTGTTTGACTTTGACCAAATGTCATTATCTGTGGTGTAAATTCACTTAAAGGGTATTTTACAAGAATACAAATCTGTTTTGCCGGTGAGACGAGGTCATAATAGCTGTCAAACCTAAACTATTTCATCTTTCTGATGATCCACATGGCCAAGCCTCAGTGTCCTTTCTCACTATTAGCATAAATGAGGCTTTAATAGAAGGTATTACCATGCAGGGGTGTCCACGACAAAACACTTTTATTATACATTGTTTCTGGGTCTTGCTGGTGATGTATTTTCCCATTCATAATACTTTGGGTTTAATGAAGTATCATGGGCTTATAAATAGTTGCTGTGTAAGGATTGCTGAGCAGCTTGTGAGAGAGCAGGCATTAACTCATTGCTTTACTGCTTGTTGATGTCAGTTCTCATCAATGTAGTCTTCCTCAAAAACTATGTGTGGTCACATAGAAAGTAGTTGTGGTTTTAACTGAGATTACCAGGTTATCTGGTGCTTGATGTTTGCCAAAACATGTTAGTGCCTTTTGAACAACATTGCATTAATGAAAAGTAGCCTACCGCCAAACAGAGACACTGAAGATGCTTAAGTTAATAATACTATACATATTCTTCTTTTTCTCCTCCTTCTTCTAATTATCATTAATATTATTCATAGTAGTTTTGTAAAAGAATATAGGTACACATGCATAAAAATGAAAATAAATACGTGGGCATCCCGCCAACAGTACTAATGATATGCAAGAAGATACTTCTGCTGATTAGATGCTGATGAGAAGTTAATTTGGGGTGGATTTATTGAGTCAATCAGATTGGAAAAACCAATAAGGGGTTACAGAGACTTTTGATGAGGAAAGAAAAAAGATTACATACAGTCAGCAAAAGGCATTTTCTATACAAATGTAAAAAGTTCATTTGGAACAACACACATTCAGTCATAATACAGTGAACTATAAGAATGAAAATGTATGAGGCACTGCAAGAGGCACCTTCAGCAGGGCCGGCCGCTGGCATAAAGACTCTCTGCGCTTGTTTAGGGCCACAGTCGCTAGAGGGGGGGGGCTCTCTCTAAATCAACTTTAACTAAAATCACAAATCACAACATATAAATAAACCAGTAAAGTAAGCCCATTTGTGACTTGCTGCGTGCGCTTCTGTGTGTAACCATGGCAACACAGCATTGGCAGTGGTAGGCAACCGCGGCATTGTCAGTCAGTACGTTTACATAGAGAGCTTAGTCGAGCTATGCTCATAATTCGGTTTTGTCGTCTAGTCGGACTTCTGTCCTTGTCCCATTTTACATGAAACTAAGAAAATCAAATAACTGATGGGAACGTGTCCTCTTCGTCAACACTAGGGGGCGATATGCGTCGTTTCAGAGGGTTATTACGGCCCCCTTTCCGGTTGACCTCTGATGTCACATAATAAACAACTGCAGCGCAAACACCGGCATTCTCGAACAACAGTAAGGATAACTGGATAATCGTACAGCTTTTTTCATCTCGTACATAACGTACGCGTTAATCATTGTGCAGATAAGGAGCACTTATCCCTTGTGGCTATGGTGATTTCAAGAGGCAGAGAAGAACGCCGCATGCTGTTCGAGGGCTACAACAATAGCATGTCTTCTATTCTGTACTTTTTGCCATCGCTGCTGACCTAGACCCCTTGCTCTTGTAGGATGCGTGTTCGGAGCACAGACTGGTGGGAGAGAGTCGTAATGAAAGGGTTTTCAGACGCTCGCAGTCGGAGCTTCAGCTATTTTGCTACTCTACTCTACTCTCATCTTTTGCAGCCGGCTTTCTTTCTTAGATGTTTTTGTTCTGGGGTCATACGCCAGTGCGCAGGGGTGGCGCATATACTTCTACATACTTTGGTTAAGGCGTATACATAAAGGAGAGAATCAAATTCCAAACACATTATCATAGTCAGATTAAGGCAATGCTAGTGGACACGGGGCTGTCAATAGTTTACGTGTACAATTTTGAAGCTTCACTAGTTGTCATGCAAATTCACAATAGACTGTAACTAATTAACAAGTAAGCATTATTCATGTTACTTGTTAACATGCACACACCAAGATGCACTCTCAAGTTAACATGCTGCATTTCCTGAGGAAACATGTTCACCAGTGAACTAGTGCTAATGAAGCAGTTGAGATAATAACAAAATCCTGAGTATTAATTGGTTGTCATGTTTCATTTTGGACTCGATAACCAGTAGGAAACCTCAGTGCATGCTCCTCCCACCTCATCATTATTTTTTGTTTCTGTAACTTGTTAACTCGGGCATATTTTTTCCTTACACTCATAAGCTAGGAAACACTTTAAGATTCACTAGTTTACTAGCGCAGCTGCAAATGGGTTTACTGGTGAACTCGTAGTAGTAAAGATGTTGGGTCCATCTAGTTTACTAATAAGGGCATTAGTACAACAAGTGAGCATTTCAGCCTTTAGTGAACTAGTAACATACAATTGTATGCACTACTTAACTAGAGACCTTAATACATGATTGAGTAGTTAGCAGTTGCATTTCACTAGTGAACTAATGTGTGTTTTTGACATGTTATATCTAATAAATACCCACTCGGCTTTCCATATGCACCCCTACTTCCCACGACTATGATGTTACTGTTTGTTTAACCTGAAATGAATAAATATGCCAGGCTTTTTTTAGCTAGCTGCCTAGCAGGCAGCACAGCAGTTTTTACAAAAGCATGAGCAATTTCATGTCGTATTACACATCAGACTGTCAGCACACGATTAAACTTAATAATAAGATAGCCGTAAGCTAGCCAGGCGGTCAGGCTGAACTGTGTGTGATTATGTCGTTGCCCAGTGAGTGTTCTGGGGCCACAACAAAGTCTTGCTTAGGGCCACCAAAATCCTAGCACTCCTATCCTTCAGTCAAATCTTTGGAATTGATGCAATTGGTCCATCACTCATTTATATGTCATGTCACTATCATGTCACCATGTGGGCCAATTAACCTTGTCGGAGTGAATGCTCCTCTCGTTTGTGCAGCAGATTTATGGTGGCTAAGAGACGGCAGGGGCACTTCTCCTGAGTAAACCTTATTTGTCAAAACCCTATTAGACATGCTGGTCAGCAGCGTAACCATCCCAACATTTTAATCCACCAGTGTGTGTAAACCCCCCCGATACCCATGAATGTAAGAATCTACTGTGATCAAGCTTAATGTTTAAAACATTAATACAAACTAAAAGGCAATAAATAAAGTCTAAAAGGTAACATGGAAAAAGCCCCATTTCCCCAAGTCCCAGGTAGACACATAAGCAAAGCTATCAAAGTGAGAAGATTTATGTGTTTTTCTTTACAATATGCAACTTTATAGTGGACCAAGGCCGTAAGAAAACAAACAATTCTTGTGACCTCATCAACCTTACCAGGGAAAACTAACAATAAACTCTGACCTTACTGTAACTAAGAGAGACCATGGATATGTCCGAAATTGCTCCCTACTCCCTACAGAGCCCTAAATAGTGAGATGCCATTTTACAGTTGTGTACAAATGTTCAGTAAGAATTATTGTTAACTATATTTTTATATTCGTTTTTACATTAATGTATATACTGCATATTTGTACATTTTGTACATCTTTTACATTTGTGTATATTTCCATGTATATATCTTTATCTTTAGATTTATGTATATTGCTTAATAGGTTTGTGTTTTTATATGTCATAGGTTGTCATTGTCTCTGTGTGTAATGCTGCTGCTACGCAAAATCCCAACTTGGGATCAATAAAGTATATCTATCTATCTATCTATCTATCTATCTATCTATACAGTGCATGTAAAATGTCTCACAATATCATTGTGAAGAGTAGTGTACATCTGATGGTCATTCACCAAGTAGTGTGTATACCGTCATGCATTACATGTATTGAGCGTCAATGATGAAGAAGCTGAATAATGATGATCATCTACCATCTTTACTATTTGCATAAACAAGGCGGAAAACAGAAAGGAAGCACACATTCTGGCAAGGACAGCCGTGACACGTGCTTGCAAATGTAATAGGCACATCTAATACAGTGTAACAGCTGTCGAAACCAATGCAGTGTAAGAGCTCTGTCTGATATATCAAAAAAAGAACATTTGTTTGTGCCATCATAACAGCCCAGAATGATGGAGCTGGGGATCATCTTTCATTGGTTGATATCACTTTTCTCTTAGTGGTGCAATCCTCTATTGCCTCAGTACCGAAGTGTGTGGGGAAGCAGAAAGCTCTGTGGAATAGGGAGTTGAATGGGAGGTGACCACGGTGTCACTGCTCAGAACTTCAGAGGACACCCCTATCTTTGCCACCATCACTAGACAAAAAACTACAAGAATTTTGCTGAGCCTGCCAGGCCGCAATAAATCATCATGACAATATCTGAGTCAGAAAGGACCTTAACGCTGAAAAGAATGAAAACTTCCACTTGAAATACCATGGGACAGTAATGACTCGGTCTGCTGGCCATACTCTCAATTTAGGGTTTTAACAACACCGTAATTGAAAAAAAATTGTCCAGAGGAGGGATTGCACCTTCGCTCTCACACCTGTACTTTCTTCCGAAGCTGTATTACATAACAGTCAGCCAAACTGCTCTATTAATGCATTTCAAACATCAAGGTATGCTACAAATATGTTAATATTTACTCCACGACGGTGTTATGTAATAATAACAGCTCAGCTGTTCTTCTGTGGGTGAGATGTGACAGAAGAGGCTCATTTGGCATCATGAGCTGTTGTAAGGCTCGTCTTTGTTGCACAAAGGTGGTTGGGATTACCGTGCAGATGCTTCACAATGGCGCTCCAGACTGCTATACTATTCATTGATATCGGGGCCAACAAGGGATCACACATACTTATTTACGCAGAGCATTCAGAGGGAACCTTTTGCTGTCAAGAATGGGGATTATTCATGTGTATTTCTCCTGATGGGTGCTGCACAAAACATTACAACATGTATTAATGGAATGAATAAGATATTTTTGAATGGTGTTATATTCATTTGGATTTTATTAATTCTATTGGTGCATTATGTTTCAACTATATTTCTGAGACACATTTGTAACCAGCCTGCATATTGCAGGTGTAGAAATGCTAATAATCAGCTGCTAAACTTTCAGAATTAAGCTCTCAAACAGACATCGGGCCTCGTTGCTGGAAGTCAACCGTCTTTGAGCACAACCAGTCGAAGCAGATGGTCACTCACCTTGACCCGTGGTTCCAATCTGGAGTTTCCTCTATTAAAGGCAGTCTTGCTTTACCAAGTTCTTGCTCTCAGGGTTTCTGTAAATTTTGAAGAGCATGGTAGACTCTATTGTATTTGACTCGAGATAACTGCTATATTTATACAATTTGACTAGAGAGAATTAGCACCATGGATGAATAGTGAGTGGTTTATTAGTCTGGTTTTATATTCCCTAGACACAGACTGAAACTGAGATTTTGAGGCCATTTTGAGGCCATTGGAACTGATTGTCCTTCCCTGAAGAAGATTTTGTGTCATCAGCACGTTGGATGTTTACTGCTAAATACATAAGTGTTCAATGACCGGGGCCCATATTACATATTCTAAAAGTCCGCCATTTGATATTCTTTGGTCCAGGTCCACAAAATATTGTCATCTATAAATTCTAAGAAAGGTCCAGGACTTGCGTATTGTTTTATATACTAGGATGTATAATATACTATTCACAACTGCTGAGTATATATTGAGCCACATAGCAAAACACACTTCAACTTACTATCAAAGGCCACTTGATAGTGTAAAATGACTAATACACACCCTGCAGACTGGAGTAGAGCAGACAACGTTAAGGACCCATAATCTGATAGTTATGCCTGTCTCAGATTAGGTTTTGTGATAATTTGCAAAAAAAAAGGTACAAAAATGCAATATTCACTCTATTAATATATTGAACTAATTAATGTATTTATTTGACCAAAAAAACTATGTATATGCATTGCAGCTGTCGTATCCTGTTGCACACTTCAATAACCAGGAAAAATGTGATTTACAGGTATGCGGTCCTTTAAAGGGTATGTGTCTACATGGTTGCTTTTCACAATTCATGTGCTTAAACGTCTTTACACTATTTCCACCATGTGTTTTTGATGTGTATGTGAGGTATGAATTGGCAGGTTTCATGG
The DNA here is from genome assembly GCA_903171835.1 of Mullus surmuletus. NCBI lineage: Eukaryota > Metazoa > Chordata > Actinopteri > Syngnathiformes > Mullidae > Mullus > Mullus surmuletus. The sequence goes on from CAESWR010001237.1 coordinate 121,069, forward strand.
GGTGGAAGTGAGATATGTGTTGATGAAAAGTTCTGGATACCCCTTCACTGAATCCAACACACGCACAGCCTTCTGTTTCACATCGTAAATGAATACAACACCATAACAATTTAGAGAATATCCTGCTTTCATCCCTCGAGCACCATGGTGGGAAAGCACAAATTCAAATTAATGTCCAAGCTATAAAAGGATGTATTTATTTTAGTTGCAGAGTAATCACTGTTTCCTGTACTCCAGCAATCCCAACCAGGCAAACCTACGGAAGCAATGGTGAAAAAAGCTCAAAGCGTGTATCTCATTACAGGCTTTTGTTTATAACTTTGACTCTGCACCATTCTGCAAATGAACTTTCCTTTCCCTCACTCTCATACAATTTAGTGTGTCTGTGTGTGGCCTCTGAATTGTATGGGAATTGCAAATACTACACAGGAGCCAACTGGGACATTAATACCCATGTTTAAATTCTACATTGAGTATGCATGATAAAATATCAAAGTCTACTTTCTTCATGATTCATGGATGAATCTGAAGAACACATATGGATTTTACCAAGTTTGACAATATGTTTCCTTGCGTTTGACAATTCTACCCATCATTATGCATCATATGTTCAACTCAATCAATCCATTAGTTGATGATCTGTTATTTTTCTCTTAAAGATGTTTTTGATGTTTGATTTTTTCAGAAATGTAACGAGTGATTTTTTATTTTTATTTATAGAGGCATTGTTGGATCTTGGATTGGATTGGATTGGATTTGACACGTCATCAAAATCTGCAATGCTATAACCCTGAGACATAAGAAATTAGGTATTTTCATTAAAAGTACCGTTTTTTTGCCATGGTAATATTCAATACACCTTGATGTAAACTATGCAAATGGATGAAATGTAGTAACTGGTGTTAATGCACAGCGCAAGTATGGAAACACTGCTGTTTGATGTGAGACTGCAATCAAGACAATTCCAGTCAAACAACAGGGCAAGATGTCTGTTTCCCACAGCAGTGTCTCATTGACCATTCAGGTGTGATTATTTTAAAAAAGGGTTACAGAAAAAACATTTCTCGTCTCCAAGCAACTGCTGCATGCTCACCAACTACTTGCTCTGAATGAAGACAGTTTTTCATATCATGTGGAACAGAATAGAACAGAAGAGTCACTATTGTATTTCTTAATTGTAAGAATAGCACTAATAATGCCTTTTTGAACAGTCGTGAAGTTATATGAATTTATATTCAGCTCATACAGTGAGGGAAGCACGTATACCGTTATGTATTTGTTTATTCTAACTACACATTAGATTTGTTTGTTTGTTTGTTTGTTTTTCTGTAGACAGGCACATACAAGTCATGGCTAATCACTTGGTATTTAGGTGTTGTATGTCAAATGCATTATCTGATTAAAAAAAAAAAGGTTATGTGTCTTTATGAAATGGACTTCCTTAAACGCAGAACGTAACCCTGCTGGTAATAAAGCTATACTGAATTCAAGAAGCTTATGACATCACATGATGCTCAGAAGACAGATGGATGATCATGGCTGTTTGTTTGGAAGCTGCAGTGACATTTGCTGTGATCATAGACACAGATCTATCTTTGTTTAGGTCTCTGGGGCTTTTTCTTCTGTAATTGTGATTTTTTTGGGAGATCACAAAATCGTTCATTGAGACAAAAGAAATCAGTGTAATCACTCTTTAACAATGTTGCAGGAGCTCGGGCTTTGTCTGTGAAAGAGCAAAATGCTTGCTGCTAGAGTAAAAGGGAGGTTAGGAGCTGGCAAACAGGCACAGTAAAAGAGACTGGAGCAATCTCAGTTGACTCTTCCGAGATAACTTCTGCTGTTCCTCGACTGATCCACAAGCCATAACTGCCTAAGAGGCCTTCCCTGACCCTGACACATTAAATACAGATCAAAAGAATAAACAACATTTTTCAGATAATGATATTAAGTATATGCTTTCTCTTAAATAACCCTTCTTTTATATCCCAAAGAAACAACAGTAAACGCACACGTTCAGTGGAAAATGAAAAAAGTTATAAAAATGAGGTTAATGCTATTGTGTAGCTTTGATTCTCTCGTCATCTTTCTAGGTTTACACTAACCAAGAAAAAGACAATGTTTACTCATACTTCACATGAGTGTGTGCAAATGAAAAATGATTGCACGCAAAAACTCTCATCCCAGCCCCGTCTCCTTGTACTCATCATGGGCACAGCAGAACATGTTGCCAGGAGGCCAGCTATAATTGTATTAATTGTTAACATAATGATGCATTTATGTTTAATGCTTACCTTCTGGTAATTACCTAGCAGACACCTGAAGGCCTAGAAGTCTCTCTCTCTCTCTCTCTCTCTCTCTCTCTCTCTCTCTCTCTATCATTCCATTCGTTATAACTCCAACTGCAGCCTTTGTAGCTTCAAAGACATTATTTTGTCTCTTACAGCCTAGCCTATCCTTGCAGTTTTTCTTTTTTTGGACTGTCTCTCAGGTGCACGAGTGAAATGTATCATTAAGTCATATCTTAATTTGGCCAGTCTAGCTCTATGCCATCGAAGTCTTTTGACAAATGGAATAGCAAATCTGTGCCTTGGATTATGCCTTCAGAAGACAAAAAGGAGTAGAATAATTCAGTATCGCCCCTATTTGCTTAAAGTTGTCACTGCCTGAGGATATTAAATGAGGGTTTGGGGGGTTTATTTATTGCAAAGTCAGCACATTTGGAAATCAAAGTGAAACTTCTTGAAACATGCCTTTCTTTCAGAGTGGAATGATAACATGCTCATTTGTAGATCTTAGAAATTGCTGCATATTCCTGTCAAAAGTACATCTTTGCTTTAAACGCATCTTTCCTTCATTATGCATGTTTGAAAAAGAAAAGTTGCAACAGCCGTGATAGCGACTGCAAAGTATTTTCCAATGTGCAAAAGCTTTATGGAATCACCATCATATCAAAACGTATTGAGCAAGCTAGTTCGTACAGACAACTCGTGCTGCTCTGTGAGCTAGCTCACTCTACAATAATATCGATACATGTGCACACTCGACACACGCACACACGCACGCACGCACACACACACACATCTGATCTCAATCAACTGATCTCAATCAATTGTAATGAGATTGGAACCTACCATAGATGCCAAACTATGTCCTAATTATATACTGCCGCTATAATAAACAGTCAAATGTGGGTAGTGTGACTGAACTTAAGATGTTTTTGAGAGCTAACTGGAAATGTAACTTATTTCTATTCAAAGTTTTCATGGTGCCACATGGCTCAGTAGGTAGAGTAGCTGTCTTGTAACTGGAGGGTTTCCCTGGCCTGGAAAGCTAATGTCGAAGTGTACTTGAGCAAGGGAAAACATTCACACATAGGTTCACTTTGGTTTTAATGACAAGTAAGAGTGATTGATCATGAACTGACTGATGTATGTAGCATAAACGAGTACGTATCCAATATCTTATCCTTATCCAATCCGTTGTACTTTTGGCAACAGTGTGGGTGGCATCCCCAACCCATCTCCCCAACAGAACTGACACTAACATATACTTACATATATGGTATGATGACATCACTCTTCAAAATAATCATTAACATTTTTTGTTAATTCTAAGCTCTACATGCACTAGCATCACAATATCAAATGTATTTGTAATTTAATGTAATTTTATTTTATTTTCAAATAATTACTTGATAGCTAAGAGGAGATGAGAAGGGTTATGCTGTTTATCATGTGTTCAATTGTTTCTATTTGACAATGAGGGTCAGCCTAACTGTTTAATTAGGCTTTTTTCATTCTCAAAGCATTCCCACACATAGTTTCTTTTCTTTTCTTTTTTTCTAGATCCCATCATCTCACCACATATTGAGTGAATTCCCTTTTTGCCTGGAAGCTGTCATTGAGGCAACAATAAGGGCTAGCTGCAGCATGTTAGACATTATTACTGTTATTGATGACGCATCGATCTCAAAGACAGGCCACAGTAATCAAGCACAGCATCTCCAAGGACTGCAAGGATCAAGGCCTAAATCATGACTCCCTCGACACAGAGGCTGCTGCAGGAGATAAGAGAGAATAGTGTGCCCTATGTGTGCCTTTTTGGATCTTTTTTTCTTCTTCTTCTTCTTCTTTATCTTGGTTTTGTATTTGAATAAGAACAATAATTCTGCAACATCCATTACATTTCACTTTATGATTTATTGCATACATCAATGCATTTTCTTTTTTGCTTATAAGGTCTTTCAAGGGCAGACATTAAAACAAATCATGTCAGCACGAGGCTGATGTATTGGCATTTCGCATGACATGCATTTGGGCAGCAACGTATTGCACATGATAGATTGTCAAACATTATTGATTTCTGATAGAGACGTCTCCACGGATGAATTGAATTTTCAATGAAAAATATTGATGTGCTGCTAGCAGCCTGCGGCAAAACAATGCTAGAAAGATGACCAAAAAGACGGGTCAAGTCCAGGAGTCACCCCTGTATCGAATGCATACATTGTACGTGTATGTGTGAGACAGAGAGCCCATTTGCATGTCCCTACACAAGGTCAAGGTTTATCTATATTGATTGTATGTAAGAGATCTTTTTTTTTTGTTTTTTTTGCTAAATATATATTTATTTTTCTCACAAGAGGGTTACCCTCAGTCAGAGTTACTGATCCTGTTATAAGCTTTGGTCTCAGGAGTGGGTGTCCTTTGCACCTCATGGCTGTTGTTCACAGGAACATTATCTTATTGTCTTCCAGAGCTTAGAAGTAAGACAATATTTGATTTGATTTGTGGCAGAAGTGGAAAGACAATTTACGGAGTTATTTTTGGTCACTAGTGCTCTTAGATGTCATTCTCTTACAAGGGAGGAACTGGCTGATAGGGTGCGTCAAGTATAAGGAATTCAGTGGATCTGTTGCCATCACTTGATTTAATGCATGGCTGCAAGTTAAAATCTTTGATTCATTTATTTGAATAAACCTTCTAAGCTGTACACTTCATTTTATTGAGTTGTGATTCAACAATAATGTTGGCAATTATATCAACTTAATTTTGCATGTAAGTTAAACTCAAATTACATCGTTAATATGCATAACACAAAATTCAAGTTGTTTTTAACTTAATGAAAGTGGCTTGATAATTAAATTTTTCTCCAGCTTGACTTCAGGATTTCAAGTTTCCCCTCTCACCCACTTAAAATGGGTAGGACTGTGTGTTAGCTGACTTGTAGGATGAAGAAACTCAATTTAAATGACATTTTATGGTAAGTAACAATTCATTAACAACTAATAGTTCTGTAAATGTTTTACGCAATGAATTACGCTTGTTAATTGTGATATGACCAATAGTGGATTTGTGCTTTGTGGATTAAATTGATGGAATGTTCTACTGCTATATGTATGTAATGCTTGTCATATAATGTAATGTATATCTGTTCAAAATGTTAGCATAACAGTGGATAAGACTAAGATTAAATTTCATGTTAGATATATGCTTAACAAGAGAGTGCTCCAGTCAGCAGTAATTATCTAATCCATTATCTATACACACCACCTATGTTTTAATTTTGACGCCAGCCTTGAAAACTGGTGATGAAAATTGCCATCATTGGTGACCAGTCTACCCCTGGATCTGACCATGAGACAGCATGCATTGTGGTGTAAGGAACAAAAATCCTGGAGGGAATTTTTGGTGTTGTTTTTGTTGTTGTTTTTTGTTGGGTTTTTTGTAAGATTTGAATATATTGTGTTCAATTACCTAACTGCAGTTAAAAACTAAAGAGTTAGCCGATTAAGATAGTTGTCGTCTTTGTCTTTCTTCTGACAAAGAAGACAACTGAACAAAAAACTAAAGAAATTATAATTGAAGAAACTTGATTTCTTTAAATGGTTTTCAACTTAAAATAAATGTTGTTCGTTATTATATGGTAATTGATTCAATAGCATATAAAATTACTTTGAAATAATATGATGAAACTAGTTGGAGAATCTCAATTTGAGTTTGTCAATTTAAAGATTTTCATCCAGGATACCAGTTATTAAGTTAGGGGTAATTAGAATGATCTTAGTCTGTAGAGGAAAAGCTAATTCCCCTAACTTGATCTAGTTTGTTGGTTCAACATCAGTCTTCATAACGTACAGATTACACAAAGATTAACGGAAACTGTTGCGTTTTTTTTTTTTTGCTGTATGCACACACTGAATCTGTACCAATTGTAGCATTTACAAGACTAAATAATACATGTATGAAAATATATACAAACATAATCAACAATTATAAGTGAATACGATCTTGGCACCATTGCAGCTCCTCTTTGTCTCGTATACACACAGAATAACCAACAGGACTATCAGTGACCCAATATATTGATCTATTTGTACCAGACTGACACAACATTGACTGCCCAAAATTGATTTTCTTTTAGTTGCTATTTAAAATGAGTGAAAAAAAAAATATTGGTGAAGGGCTGTGTGCCACACATTTTCTAAGCCTGGCTTTAAGATCACAAATAAGCATTCTATGGCTGATAGAGTGTACTTGATTTTTATATTTATGTTAAAGCTTGACACAAAGTTTATTTACACAGGGTGATGGTTAAATCTTGTTATTTTCACCCATTAATAGACCTTAGATACAAGAGAAAGACTGGGAAGAAAAAAACAAAGTAAATCGTCAAGTCGTTTCATTGGTTTTGTATGTCATTAGTGTGGTAGTATTTAGATTTTTTTTTTTTGTTAATCATATTGTTTGTTTTATCAATGGGTGACTCCACAGCAACATTAGAGTCAACGACTCAGGCTATCTTGTGACCAGAGGGTTGAGGGTGCATCCCCTGGCCTGAAAAGCTTGTAGCAAAATGTCCTTGGGCAAGACACTGAACCCCTAATTGCTCCTGCTAACCAGGTTTGAGCCCTTCATTGTAGACTCCAGAGTGTGAATGTGTAAAGAGGCAATGTCTGTAAAAGTACATTGAGTACCTTTCAGGTAGAGGAGTGCTATATAAATGCAGCTTATTTGAATCCAAGATGTTTTTAATCTCTGTTGGCTGTGTGGCCGCATTTACTGAAAGGTATAATTGACTCCTTTGTTGGGAGAAACACCTCAGTTTTAGATTTATTTAGACTGCTGCTACAGATGAAAAAAAAGATACGCACTCTATATGAAATGTATTTAAGTCACAAAAATATGACACACTGACCCAAAGTGGAGCTACAACCACCTCCACTCCCCCTCGCTCAGTGGTGGAGAGTTGAGAGTTGAAGGGTCGGTGGTACTGCGTGGACCGGAGTGTGTGTGGGGGGGCTGCTCTTTCGCCCGGAGAAGGTGTGCCGCATTGTGATGGCATGTGGCGTCCCTCACAATGTGGCCAACCTGCATGGCATCCCTCTGGCCGAGCAGCATGTCCCCCTGCGAGCCCACCCACCCAGATGCCAGAGGGATGGACGTCAATCCCTGGCCAGGAGGGCCGTCACTGCCCGCCAGAATTTCATTACCACAATGTGAATGGGGAAGAAGCACCTGATTACAAGATTAATGAAGACATATAATGAATTTATTTTGTTCAACTAAATGTTCAAGAAAGTTAATCATGTGGCAAAGCATGTTGTGAGTAAGAAATGGACCATCCACTCTCTCTGACCCCCACCTGTGTGGCCGCTTGACGTCCGACCACTTTTGCGTTGCTCCGAGCCCATCGCGTTCACTCTCTGGCAAATTCCATGCTGAGTGGGATGTATCAAGGAAAGGTGCACGGATCCCGGCGCTCGCACATATCGATACATGCAGATTTTTTTCTACGTGCGCAACTTCCGAGATTCTTGCGAACGCTGGCGTTTAGTATGAGATCCACGCAATCGTTGATACATGAGGCCCCTGGTCATTTGCTGGCAAGTGTAGGTGGCAGTCAGCTTGTCTTGGTTGTCCACTCCTAACTGTTCCTAACTGAAGCTCAAGTGGTTGGAGGAGGAGCTGGCTGTAGGCTGTTGGCTGATTGTGTGTTTATGATTTCAGTTTTGGCATTTATTATTGTTTTATATTATTTTATTATTTATTATTTATTATATTTTAACTGGGTTGAAACTGACCCTAACAACACAAAGGTCATAATTTTCACAAGAGCATTTTGTAGTAAAATTTAATCTTTGATTTTATTTTGTTTAAATAGAAGTTCCTGACAAAGTCAAAAAGTCTTGATGCAATAAACAAATTTATGTAGTACTTTTATGCATGCAAAACCGAAAAAAGGGTCGGTACCGACCCTAACACTAAAGGAAGGATATGCGTGTAGTGGGGCTGACCACCAAAACAGAGAAGAGGAAAGCTCATATCAACAAAGAAACAGGGAGTATGACTGTCGTGAGTGCTCAGGACACCATGACTCCCCCACACCTTAACATGTACTTAAATATCTCTGATTTAATTTAAGATGGTTCTCCATTGTGGTGACCTGCTGAACTTTGAAAGCATTCAGATGCCATGCGCAGAGAAACAGAGAAGCACTGTTATTATATTAAGGTTATTTTCTGGCCTAACTCGGTTTTCTTTACTATGGATTCATGGAACTAAGATGTACAGTTTCGACAAAGCGGTACAATAAAGAGCAGTGTTGCTCTTGTTAACATGAATGATTCTTCCTACTTTGCATCCTGCGGTCACAACAAGCTTACAATGCACCCACTGTATTAACTTTCTTGCCAGCCAATCGATGCCATGTCACTGTTAATCTTCATTGTGCATATGCGACCTTTTACAAACTTCACTGCCCTTGCTCTCCAGTGATTTATACTAGTTGAGGTAATTGGATGTTAATTGGAGAGGCTATTGACCAAACACCTCAGAAAAGAGTGTGCGAGCAATTTGACAATCCATCTTATATTGATAAACAGACATGTAGGCAGAGTGAAACAATCGCCTCTGACCATGTTCATTCATCATCGTTGTTATGAGAAATGTCTTAAGACAAAGGGGTTGTGCCCTGTAGAAAATATCTTGAATGATATGCTTCTTTTTTAAGGATTCCATGACATATTTGTAATCTATTGATGATGGACAAAATGCCATGTTGTTGTGACACACACACACACACACACAAGCACACAAACTTCATGATTAATTTTTCAAAATGACTCTATTTAGGTGGTTATTATTATACGGTGAAAGTCACATGACTTGGTGACTTAAAAAGGGACTATGAGAGGGGAATACAAAAGGGACCTTTTAATGTTTGAATATCATAGCACAAAAAAAACTTTAAAACCAGTTGGCTATTGTCATAACCAGCATGACATTACTGTTGAATTACTGTTAAAAACCAGCTTTGGAATAAGAGGAAGAGAAGAAGACAAATTAATGAGTGGTGCATTAGGCTGTGGTGCATTAGGCTGTGAGAGCAAACAGCATCCTAAAATTTAGAAAATGTACAAACTTTTAGAAGATTACTGCCTTTCAAAACACTGATATGTTGATAATTGTGACAAATGAACAGTATAAACACTATAAAATGCAGTTTTATTATCACCTTTTCCGTCTTGCCTACTTATCAATTTCTCAAATCTTGCGCATGGAACAGAGATGGCAATGTTGAGTCCTCCCCAACACATGTATGTAATCACACAACATCCATATCCGAGGTCCTTTGTTTTCTGAGCAGTGCCAAAGTTCCTTGAACTGCTGTAACAGTTTGTGACTGAAGAGATGAGGTCACTGTGTTACATCAGATCCACTTAATCTTTGGCAACTGATATGCAAAAGTGTCCATAAGATAGTCCAAGCAAATAATCTTGATGGGGTGCGTCAAGTAGGTGCATGACATCAGCTTTATGCTAATAATTTCTACAGACCCACACAGTTCATTACAATATCCAGTATGAGAGGTGAGCCCATGCACATTTCCTGGGTTGGAATGCTGAGATGTTGGAAGACTACAAATACCTTCGAGCTGGCAACTCCAACAGACCAAGCGGACTGATCAGACAAGCTTGATCTGTTATTGGTTGCAAGCAAAGGCCTTCTGAGGGTGGTCGTTGAGAGGGAGGATGTTGAACACGTATCAGTCATGGTTATCCCTCTCCACTGCACGCAGAGGAAACAGGAGAGAGAAGCATCATCTCAAAAATATTAATCTTGCTTTACTGTCACACCAAATTTTGTAAGAACTACTTTCTAATAAGTATGTATAATACATGCATCTTGTTTGACCAAGATGCACTTCAAAATATTACTTCAGCCATGAGAGTATGTCACTGAGCATGTCTTATTTACTGCTTACGTATAAATACAGTACTTATTGTTCTTTTTACTTGTTTTTCTTAATTTTTTCTTTGAGTGGTTGTCAAGAGCTCAAAACTGAGCTGCTGTTGCACAAGAATTTTCCAGTATGGGATCAATGCAGACCCATCATTCTGTGTCTGTCTGTCTCAAATGAAATATCTTTTCGACATAACCAGAATTCTGCAAGACAGGCAGATAGGGTGGATCATGTCAGTTGCTATTAAAGGGCGAATTGGGAGTAAAGTTACCCTGTCACTTGAATGAAGAAGATGATGCTGGAACACAAGCTTGACTCTCCAGGCCAAGGTGGATAGTGAGACAGCCGTTTTAATATGGCAACCAGCTGGCAGTGTATTTTACACACTACAGGTTTAAGACAAGCTATTTGCAGATCACTTACTGATCCTGGTTATTAAACAGCAGAGTGGGAGCATGCATAATTACATTAAACTGAGAAAAAATCATAACTCTGCCATTATATGTGCTAGAAAAATTAGATAGTAGTTTGATTAAATGCAATCGAACATTATACTGCATGATAATTGCATTGTTAACAGGTTTCAACACTCATCTTAATAAGATTAAAACATCGGTGTAACCACAAAATTGTTGTTCACTCCATTCTGCATGCAGGTTTTTAGGGGTTTATGACTGCCATATCTGCCAGAAACCGTTTAATATCAAGTACCTGGTGTACTGACTGACTAAGATGCAGATAATGAGTATATACTTGCCTTTCGAGACACCACACGACATCTCTCACTGTCCCTGGATCATCAAGTCACTCCTACTGGTGAAATGCCATCTAATTAGAGAGCAGCCTAGTATGGACATTACTGAAAAAATAAAGCTTCTATTAGTGAATGTAAACACGGCCATAGCCATTGCTTCAAGTAATTTATTCAAATACTGTATACGTTTTCTTGTCCCCTGACCTTTATTCTCCAGGTTGCCCAGTGCTGCTTATTTCCATTCAATCTTTTGTTGTATTCTTATTTTCCCACTGGAAAGCCCACTCACTCCACCTGCTCCACACATGTTAAGAAGGCAGCACCTGGCAATTTGGACATAATTGCAGTCTTAGTTTCCATCCCTTACACTCATAAGCATAGCAAAATTCAGGGAAAAAACTACGAAAAAACCACACAAGTTTAGGTGTCTTATGCACAAGGCATGAATAAGATTTTGTGAGTTGAGGAAGTGAAATATACAAATTCATGATGTAATTAGCCTGACATTTATTGAGTGACATTGGAAACCGCTACTTTAGTGTATAGCACTGTGTGCACATGAGTGTGAATGGGACTAATTTTGACTGCAGTGCTAAGAAAGGTGGTGGTAACGTCACAGGTGAGCTACAAGAGGCATGTCATCCTAAATTTCCTATTTCCCCAGTTACAACGTGGCTGCTTTCCACCGAAAACACCAATGGGTTTTTTTTATTGCCTCTACAGTGATATTGTTTCCTAATAAAAGGGTCATGGGAAGACAGAGACTGATTTGTTAGACAAGCGGCCAATGACCTCATGGTGTTTGGCTCTGTGCATGCATTCCTGCCAAAAATTTCCTTCATATGACCAGGTGTTTACTGTGGAGACATTTTAAAGGTACTCAGCTTTCTGTTTATCTTGAAAATGTGATAGATTTTTTTCCTTTGCTGAACATCAGCCTGAAGTACTTAACAGAACATTCGCAAAGATCGCACACTATAAGGTTCTAGGGATAGCAATAGCTATTAAATGGAAAAATAACAATAAATTGGCTTTGTTTGTTGTTGCTTTATATCATGAAGTCCATGATCTTGTCTTTTTTCTTTCTTTGTCGGTGCCTTTTGAAGGTTTTTCATGTTAATGGGTGTTGGTATTGCTGCAGCAGCATTGTCAATGTGGAGTTCACAGCAAACTCAATGTATTCTTTGAAACATGACCTTTTTACATCTTTTATGACAACTAATAGCACAATCTATTAATATACAGATCAAATTAAATTAAATGAATATGATTTTCTTTTAATAAAAAAGAATAAAGGACATGTGGACAATGGAAAATATGATAAATCTAATCAAACAAAAAATTAATCCAAAAATTCAGATTATATCAAGATAAGGTAATATCAACCAATTGCGTGTAAGAGGGCAACCAAAAACCATGTTGAACTCCACTGAGATAGGCAATAGCCCACCTAAGGCTCAAACCCAGAGCTGTCTTGTTATGAGGGGGCAATGCTACTTGCAGCCCCACCGGGCAGCTTCAGTTTCACAATAAAAATCCTATCAGTAATATGATAAATTATCATACATGATGTGATTTGACCCAAAATAGCTGAGATCTGGCAGAGAACATATGACCATCCCCCTATGAGAACTATTGGGCCATCAAGTACAATAGGAGGAGTTTATGGATATAGGGGCCTCTCAAATAACTTAGAAAATACCCCAGTCATTATGCAAAATTCCTAATTTATACAGTGAGAGATGGAAAAAGAAAGGGATGACTGGAGCAACAACATCTCTGTTGAAGAACAGTGACATTCTCAACTATAATGACTTTTACTACCCAATAACTGTTTGTGTTGACAATCACTGAAATGATATAACCTTTGTCCAAGGCAAATGCTATTTATTTTTTACAACTGACATGATAAGAAAGAATAAAAAAATTATTCTGACCTCTTTCACACATGGCTTTTATTCTGTCAAGCTTAACTTGTCAATTGATGGCACCATTTTGATGAAGAAACAACAAAGAAAAATATCCTAGCAGGAAGTCTAAGGGGAGAATATAATTGCTGCTGTAGTGTGTTGAAAAGGCTATTCAAATGCCATTCTGCACAGGGTGATTGGCTTTCCTCGCCTCCTCCCATTTGCCCTCTCTCAATGCTTTCCCTGTCATTCAAAACACGAGGAGGCCTTTTCAGACGCTTGGAATAGTTTGCATGGCAGAATAACAGCCTAATTAGGGCTCCTCCAGTGATGGATGGCAGGGAGCGGCTTCAAGATGCGGGCACGAGGGCAGCACGGCACCCCGATAGCGTCAGAACCATCTGCCCCACTTTGACGGCTTAATTGGAACAGCAATGGGGAGTATTTGGGATCCGGCCTAATGGCTGGGCTGACCCCCTCGCTCATGGCTAAAGCCATTTTGTCCACATTAGTCGCCCATTGGTTTGGCTTGTAGTCCCCCTTTGTTTTATTTCTGAGTGTGGCTGGAGTGGTGGGGTCAAGGGTGATCAAGAAGGCCCATATAGCAGCCATACCACCCATGTCAAATTCTGAGCCGGAACCACTTTGACCCAGTCTGAAAATGTACTTCTTTTTTTTCTTTTTTAATAAGCTGTGTGTCTTTAGAACATCTTTAATACTACTACTACTACTAATAATAATAAAAATACATTGGAGGCAGAAAAAGAAAATATTTATTTCTTCAGCTGTTTTCTAAGTTTGAGTACATTTTCATTTGACATACTCTATATACCAGAGGTCTTAAACTCTGGTACATCCGGCCCGCGACTTGATGTAAAAAATAATGTAATGCAATTCGGCCCTTCAAGTATATTTTAATATTTACATTATTAAATTATAAAAAAATTAAATAAAAATTCTTATAGAAATAAATAAGTCCAAAATCTTTTCAAGGGAAGTGCTGAGAGACGGAGAAGAGGAAACGTCTCGAAAATGGCCGTATAAGAAGACAACCAGTAAGACAGTAGTAGAAGAAGAAACCAGTGACGTCACTCTCAAAATGTAAAAGAAAAGTGGATGGCGAACACAGACAATTCCAAAAAAACATTTGAGGACATTTGAGTATTGAGGACCCGAGGTGATGCCGCCTTCGCCGTCCGAGCTCCCCGTCTGTGGAACAATCTGCCCGAGGAGCTCAGACTGGCAAACTCCCTGTCCTCCTTTAAAACCCAGCTGAAAACTCACCTCTATCTCCTGTCCTTTGAGTCCGCTCTATGACCTTGCTTACCTGTCACCTGCCCTCCATCTGCAGCGTTTTTTTTTGTAATTGTTTGTCTGCTAATCTGACCGGTCTAAGCAGATGACCGCCCACTCCGAGTCGTGGATCTGCCCAAGATTTCTACCTGAAAGGGAGTTTTCCCTTGCCCCAGTCCCTTTGGTGGGATATGTTGGGATCCTGTTTTGTATGTGCCTCTGTTTTGTGTCTCACGGCACTACACTTGTACATGTTCATGTAAATCCCTTTGTAACCTTGTTTTGAAAAGTGCTCTACGAATACATTTTATCATTATTATTATTATTGTTGTTATTATTTTATTTTTATTTTTTTGTTGAGTTCAGTGGGAATGCGATCTGCCTCATATGAAAGGAGAAAGTTGCAGCTGTGAAGGAGTATATTGTCAAGCGCCATGACGCGAATAAACACTGAGAGCATTATGACAACTTCCAGGGAGATGACAGGAAAAAGCGAGCAGAGCAGTCACAAACAGACCTTGTATCCCAGCAAACTTTTCCGCAAAGCTGGTAAGGAGGCGGATGAGACGATGCAAGTTACGTGGTCAGCGAATTAATCGCCAAGGCAGGAAAACCATTCATCGTGGGGCTGTTTCTGAAAGATTGCACGCTACGAGTTGCTGATATTCTGTGTCCCAAAAAGAAAAGCTTGATTAAACAACGTTTCAAGGGTTTTCTGTCGTGTAATGTGCCTTTTATATGTGAGAAACTTATAGATGCTGTACTCAGAGTTCTAGGTGCAACCTCCATCAGCGCAAATATTTGCGCTTTTATGTTGATGCTTGAACACTGGGGTCCCCCTGAGATGCCTAATTTGAGTTTGAGACCCCATATACCAAAGGCTGTCTAAGGCACCTGTCTTAAAGCAACAATGTGTAATTATTTTACCAGAAATAAAGAAATGTTTCAACATCACACACCTCCATTTTTGCCTTTCATCAACTTGATTGCATATTTTCTTACCATGTGTGACATTAATGGCAACCTAAGTGTCCGCAGAATTCAATTTTTTCCCCAATCATCTCTTAGTATTCCTTCATATTCTGGATGTTTTGGTTAAAATAAATGTTCAGCTTTATACTGCTTGACTCGCCCATTTAAACACTATGGAACTTTTGTGCTTAGATATCAGCAGATATCAGAGCACCATGCACCAGCATCTTGCAGTTGCCTTTCTTGGCAGCGGAGGAAACAGTTGCTCAGATAAGTTGCATAGTGTTGCTTTATTGTTTATTTAGAGGTAAGGGGGAATAATGGGGGGGTTCTGAGAAAAATGGCTTTCTGCTTTGAGCTGCAAGTTTAACATTTTTCTAAACTTACACGTATTAATACAAAACTTTGTCATGTTTTTTGATACTGTTGACATCATCATTGCTCAAGATGTTTACCTGGTATCAATGGTTCTTCTCACTCCTATAAAGAAAACAACAAAAGTTGGAGACCAGTAATCCATGAAGATACTTCCTCTTTGCAGTTATGCCTGAAATAATGTTAATTCCATACTTTTTGCCTGAGTTTCACTTTCTTTGCCCCTTTTCCTCCAGGATGGGTCTGGTTCTGCTGAGCAATACGTCTCTCTCGCTTCACAAAGACTCCTTAAAAGCAATTTGTCTGCACCCTCTTCCTTTGCCCATTAAGAGTATACATGCTTGCCCTGAGAGGTGAGATGCTGATGAGGGGGATGTATTATTAAAAACGCATTAGACATCGCTACAGCAAGCTCTGCATCTGATATAGATTTACAACTGTTGGATCCATCGCAAAGTTTGGGTGCACCGAGTTTACCAGACATACATTCACAGCTTTGTGATCTATTAGATATTGATTTATTCTATATTCAAATCGTTCTAATGTTGCTATGGTTGAAAGGTGTGGATTCCGTGCTAGCTGTACTGCATGACAAAATGAGAGGTGAACTACGTATGACTGCTGCTCTGGTTCTTTATTCATGTTGACACTCATGCTAGTAATCCTAGCATGGGCACAGCTCAAATATCATTGGCTGTGGAAACATTCCTCAATCTGCATTCCCTCTGAGCAGTTTTCAGTTTTACCTCTCATTCATCCACTGACCAAAAAAAAGAAACAGAACCTGAAAAGAAACAGATGTCAAATATCGGGTTTGGTTGAGATTGAATAACAAATTAGTACAGATCACCATACCATTATTTTCAAAAGCAGCCGGATCAGCGGAGCTGTAATATTAGATGCTGCTAATTCTTCAGATCACTTCCTGATTGCATCAGTCCTCAAATCTTTATTGCACAAACAAAAGGGTCACCATGCACATGGTACTAAATTATCCAGTCACCCCCTCACCTTGCCACACCCACAATTCCTCTCATGTTAAGACAAAAAAAGTCAAAGAAAAGAAAGAAAGTGCAGCCAAGGCAGCACAGGACTTTTCTGTCAGGTACTGTGAGCTTGATTTACACTGTCACATTTCGAGAGGAGAAGGAACCCTTGGCTGCCTGGTTCTCATTAAGGCATGTTTGGCTTCAGGTTAGAGTTAGACCAAGAACTATTGTCACACTGGATCAGATGGCCAGTATAAACACCTTTAATCAAAGTAGGGTGTCTGCTCAGCACTCCTCATAAACACAAAGTGGCAGGCCAGGTTGACATTACAGGAACTATAGACCAACTGTAAAATTCTCCTAATGTATACGTTATACTTGCTCGTTCCAAGATCGACCAGACAACATCATAGGACCAGCATACAAAAGTATCTTGCCATTTCCCTTTTGTTTTATAGTGCACTTTTTTTTCCTCGTTAAGCTCAAGGTCAATTTAAATGGAGGAGACCACCCAGATCAAATTGCCTCAACCCTCCACTCTTCATCTGCAGATTCACGTTTTCCTCACATATACTCCTCCATGGAGATAGAAGTATTCAGTGGTTTGCCACATACCCATGGTGTGCTCCATTGGACTCCATGACAACAACGAAAAAAAATTTAACACGGACTGAAAAAGATGAGAAACTACAAAAGTACTAATACTCAAAGTGCACTCTGGTGGCTGAGAGTAATAAGTGAACAGAGGGCTATGAGGGCACCTAAACACAATTAAAACACTGGATGCCAACACGAGGATATAGTGTTAGCTCGGGGGGATAAAAACAGGGCATCATACTCCAAGAAAGAATAAGAAAATAAAAAGCCCAGCAGCCTCTATCCAGTTTGATGACTACAGACAAACTTTAGAGTGTAAAACAATATGACATGCTGTTGTTGATGCTGACACTAGTGTACACTTGAACACTAAAAGGAGGAATGGCATCACGGCACATGCTCAAAACCCCTTTGACAGTGTTCTCAGCGGGCTGCACAGCATCAGATGGTCGTATGCTCATTATATTCACCAAAGCTTTAAGACTTGGACAAATAAGAAATGTACCTTAAAGTACATATACCAAAGGGAAGCAACCTGCACTCGTGGAGCAGTAATGAGGTTAATTTAACTAATCTTGAGAGATAAACCTGATTTACAATAAGCCTTAAAATCCACCTAAAAAGTGTTTGATAGGATTGAGCACTGGGCTCTGTAGTGGCTGGTCAAGTTCTCCGATGCCATATATGGAGAAACAAAGAGCTTTGATTATAAGCAATGGGGTTTTTTGAAAATATTCAAAATATTTTGACAATTGTAAAATAATGGCCACTTTCCTCTCATAGGTTTAAACACGCAGAGCTAGCTTCACGAATGTTTGACTTTCTAAAGGTGTGTGCGTATTTTGAGAAATGAAAGTATTTCAGCAGAATGCTTTTACTCAGACATCTTTTAGTGCACTATCTCAGCACTTCTGTGGAATCTGCTTATTATGGATCACCAGGAGGCTGCTTTCATGATCAATAAGCAATACTAGGAGTGAGATTCCTGTAAGATGGAAAATCCAATTCAATTATTTATATAATGTTAAATAATATATTTCAAATGGATGTAGAGTTACATCTCTTAATGAAGAGTGGAGTTCTCTTTTGGAATTTCACCGTTTGGATTTTTTACGATGCCTTATTACCTCAAGAAAGTCCAATCACACTTTTTCCATTTCTCACTTCACTCTTCACGCTGCACAAATGCATTGTTGCCGTTTTGGGGTATTTTCATTTATTTATTTTTTTGCTGGGTGGGACTCACCTCATTAGGGAAGTGTTCAGAGAACCACCCTGAAGGCAACAATTGTGATGTACCTCTTATCTCAGGGTCTGCGCGCCGGCCTCAAGAAAAGTGCTGCTGCTCTGCTCGCTGGCATGCCAGTCTCTATTTGTAGTACCACAACAAACAGCACTCTTTGCTGTACAAATGTATAGATAGAAGCAGGAAGCTGTTTCTCGCCTGCTCCTTATCAATCGAGAAGATGCCAAAAAAAGATCCTCTTGAGAGTTTAGCAGACAACTTTACCCATATGGAACGGCTTTATTTGTCTCATGGCTTGGAGTATTTCAGTTTTTCTTCGAAAAGAGACAGGAGCCTTTTTTTTGTTTTAGATTCATCAGAGAGAGACATAGATTGTGGACATGGACTTGTTCTCAACACCCACCTTTATAATGACCACAACATTGATTAAAAAGTCCCTGACATAAAGGCTTTTAACTTCGCATGATCTGTGACTCATGTCACCCACCCAATCCTCCATCTGCCCGCACACACAAACACTAACAAGGACATTTTGTTTTATCAGCAAGTGTTTACTGAAATTGCTTCCCAAACCTTGAAAACAGAGAAAGAAAATGTGAAAGTTTTCTATATTTTTCCGTAGTTGTTTTCACTCGCACAACAACGGATGCTTCAAACTGCTCTTCACCTTGAGCCCTGCTGGTAATGAATTAGGTACAGCAAAC
>CAESWR010001237.1:148994-199072 GCA_903171835.1 Mullus surmuletus
GTCTGTATCTACCTCCCGAGTGGGAAGTCTATAGAGAAGTGCAGAAAGCTCGTAGCACTTACCAGGTATAGAACACATTTTAAATTTACCAGTGGAGATGCCAACACCCTGAGACGAACTTAATGATGTGCTGGTCTGGCCAACTTCATACAGTCGCAGCTGTCGACTCTGTCACTCCTTTACAATTTTTTATTAAACAGTAGTGAGTTGAGTTTAGTGTGGTTTGAGATAGCTACTGAGGGAAGTCCAGTGTGCTGCAGTGTAAAATACCTGATACACCGCCAGACCAGCAGAACGGACTGAGTATGATCAAATCATCTGTATACATAAGGTGGTCAATATCACCAACCACTCAACCTGACGGCATGGAGTGAACTTCACAATAATCCAGATCAAGCAGCGAAGAGGATGGAATCATGTCTAGGCAAAGATTATCTACATGAAGAGTCATGTAAAGTCTCTGGGTGGGTGTAACCTGATGACGGCAGTGCTTCACCGTGCTTGACACTATAGTAAACAACATCCACAGATAATGACAATTTAGAAATTTAGAAATGCATGTGTTGGTACAACCCCATGAGTTGGGAGGGTCTATTATTAATTCCAGAGCTACATCTATGTGGATGTGGATTCCAGTCCCCATGAGGCTTCAGTGAAATACTTAAACAACAAGGCATTCTATTACTCTTATCTACAGTGTGCCACAGAGTTTAAGTACAAATACACAAATAAGTATCCCAAAGAGATATTCATGGTTTGCAAATATAAAATCACTGTTTCCCCGATGAAGGTCGTCACCAGGGCATTCAAGTAATATGAATGTCTGGTCTCGCTGAAAGCACATCAGGTACATGCATTGACACATTGTGTTCCAGACCAGTAGATTTGTGTAGTTTACTGAATTAATTTCTTTGAAGAACATGAGAAAAGTAAACCTCACTTCAGGCTAGCACATTTTTAATTGATGGCACGATAAAAACTTTGAAGTGAGTTCTTGACCTGGAGAACCAGAAACATACTGGGCACATTTCAATATCATTTTTATCATTTCTGAGAGAAGTGTAACTTGTAAATATTTTTTTCACAGCCCCTGATTTGAAACTTAACCTGTTAAGATTGTGTCAAAGTTGACCACATCCCTCACTGGGTCAGACAGTAGACAAAGCCCAAGCTCTAATGCTGTGATCAGTGCCACTTCCTATACTACATGTTATTTGAGGAATACAGCACTCGATGGATGATGAATATTAGATTGCTTTTTGAATATTTTCCTTAGTTTTATTGCCTTGCAGACTGTAAACCAAATAAGGTAGCCCATTCTCCACGTCTTGAACTCAATTTTTAAGTTGATTTTAAAACCTCTATCTCACTCAACTCTGTCTTTTCACCAGTTTTGTGATGTGTTACCTTGAAATATGAATCACGATAGTATTCATAAAATAATAACATTTGGCGATGACCATTGTCCTCCTATGATACACAGAACTCTTAAATAAACAGTTTGACAAAAATGCCTGTAGGTGTAAATCAAAACCCAAGGCAATCAAGGCAGGACTATGATGTTTATGTTCACAAAGTTTGCATTGCTTCAGACTGATTGAAATTACTCATGAAGGAGGATGAAGCATGAAAATCTGCCTTACTATGACCAGTGTGCCATTCATAAGAGGCATCCAATAGTGATTCATTCAGTATCAAGATGATAATGACCCTTTCCTATTTGCTTCAGTCTGCTGCAAGTTAATATTTATGAATTCACATTGTTAGATTTAATCTAATTCATTTTATATTAATTGCCTCAATATGTCAGTTGCACTTTAAAGGAGCAGCCAGCAATTTTTCCCTTGAACTTCTGCTGATACGGAATGGACAGAAATTTGAAGGGGAAAAAAAAGACTATTTGATGTAACATTAATCACTGTACTCATATAATGTGACAGAGGTGAATCATGTTCTACACACTGCACAATAGTAAAAAGCTATTAAGTGTATGCAAATAAGATGAACCGTATCAACCTGTGTTCAATTTAATATAGTTTGATTATACATTGATATTATACCAGTATCAGTGGACACAACATTTCCTTCATGTATTTCTTTGAAATGCTGATTGAGCATAGCAGACATTGACATTAGAATGCAGATCGGCGTATACCTGCAGTGTGTAAAAGAAATTGCCCACCAGTTGTCATATCAGAACTCATCACTGGGCCACCTGTCTCATCATCCATATTGACCCAGAGTCAAAATTGTTTTTCAACATGCCTCCTTCTATAATTGCATCAAATAGTTAGACAATGACATACATTGGTCCTGGAGCTTACTCTGTTCCAGCTTTTGGTCTTCTGGAATTCTATCATGCATAAAACTGACCTTGCTTTGACTAAGTTTGTCCTTGATAGCAGAACAGTTGCATTGCGACCCGGCCTAATAAAAAATTTGGTAGGTGTATGAAAATAAACCGAGTCGTTGAGTCAGTACTGTAGTGGTTTGTTAATCGCCTAATAATAAAATCCTGCAGACCAGCAAATTTGTGCAACTGCAAAATTCATCTCGTTCAGTGGAACGTCATGCAATCAGTTAAGGGGGAAAAGGAAATCAACATTGATCAGTTTCATTATTGAATTTCAGCAAACTGTCAGTACCACTTTGAGGTAGATAGAAAAATTTGATTTTAAAGATAAGAAACAAACTTATTTCAAAATCTGTTTCCTAAACCTAAAGAAAAGAAAGAAAGAAAAAAAGCTGATATGACAACTAGAAAGTGTTTAATCCATTTTTGATCATTTCAACTGCCAGTAGTTGCATAAAGTGACATTTGTGTTGTTGTGTAAAACTCTGATCTTTCTATTTAAATCTCAACATCCTGTGCAACAATCCTGCCCTTGCATGAGGAGATTATTGTGAAAAAGAGGGTGTCTGCTTAACATTGAGACGTATGGCATTCCATGCCCATAGTACAAACTGGACACTTCAATAAAGACAAGCTATCGGTTTTAATCACAGATATTCACAGAGAATGTATGTGAAAAAACATTGCCTCTAATTCCTCTAAGTAGCAAATCCAAACAAGCTGACATTCAACTGTTAAGATGTGTTGAAATGGTTTAGGCATGTGGGTTTATATGTCAAAGACAGGGTGTTTTGATGCCTCAACTGTGTTCAAATTTCAAAGGGTTGCACTTGTTTGACATATCGCACGTCAGGTGGATCATGACGTGCATAGACGCTACTGGCAGGAGAACTGATATTGAGTGATATAGGGGCCTGAGGTCAGATGCAAGTCATCCAATGCCACAGTGTCAGAGCTGCAATCCAGGGCAGGCTTTTTTAAGCAAGCATGGGCATGCTCACATCAACGTGTCATGTAGGTTGTAATGGTGTTCACTGATTTTGCCTGTCCCTTTCCTGTCGGGGAGGATGTATAACATGGGCATCATCTGCACATTTCTGGACTTTGACAGATGGGTTATCTGGAGCAACAAAGTTTAATTTAACTAAAATGGAAGGTGGAAGATCTGATATATATGGATGATCTGTGCATATGTATGTGTGTGTGTGTGTATGTGGGTGGGTGGGAGAGGGGCCTTATTGTTAAATAATGAGGAGCACTATGCCTTAACGTGGCAGTGAAAATAGTCTTACAACTCCTTTAGGTTGTCTCCCAAATTGAAAACATCAGAATAACAGAAAGCTAATCATCAGCATCCATTGCGTAAATCATAAACAAGGCCCTGAAGCTATTCAAAATGCTTATGCCTCTGGCTTTTAAGCCTTTCTGTTACATACTCCATCCTGTACATGTTGTAAAATGAGAGCCCTGTACGTGCTTATCAAGGTAGAGGTGAGCACTGGCGTGGCCTTATGATAAAAGTCAAGTTAATACCAACGTAACACCTACTTCATGTCTAAGCCATCACAACTGCAGTAGATTACAGTAGGCTTCCTTTCCCTGAGACACACAAAACTCTCTCGTACCACCAGGATTGACATACATTGTTCTTATCTCTGCTCTCTTTTGAATGAAACCCAAACGCGTCCTTCCTTCATTTTGTGATTTTTATTGTTACATATAGTATTATAAGGTATTGTTAGGTACTTGCATGCTTTCATTGGCAAAAGTTACAAAACGGAAAGTTCATATCTCTAATGTTAGGAAAATGATAACATGACTAATGTTACAATGAATTTGTTGATGACATCATAATGTATCCCTCAGAGTGTTTTAACTCTTCAATACAGAAAGAGGCTATGATTCAGAATTGAATATTTACACCCTATGAAGTTACCATACCTAACTAACCTATTCTTAGTGATTATGTAATAGTAGAATGGGACACCTGTTGAAGCTCAAAGTCTCTATCATAATTCCCCAGACTTGAAGACAATCCACAGTGGGTGAAGGACCAGTCTTGATTTGGGTCGCCAATTGGTAGAGTAAAATTCCTGACAATTTTGAAAATTAATTCTCCAAGTTAATATGAGAAAAGTGAACATTATTTTTCACTAAGCAGTGTTTGTCTCAGATGTAGATCTACCTCTCTTTCTTCTCACCCTCCCTTTCCCTTCAGCTGAGGCCCTGCTGACAGTTCACTTCACTGGCATGTCCCTTCAAAGTATGCGTGCTGATCTGCGTGACATAGTATGACTATTGCAATCACCCAAATCACTTCATGATGCAATATAAAATACAAGGACGCTTTCTTAAAAGCCGGCTCCACCAAGTTATGAGAAAATGGAAAGCAGATGCCTCAGTGTGTTTTCCGTGGCAAGGTCCTGAGTAATGAAGATTTGAAAATCAACAAACTGGAAGGACACCTTCCGTGCAAGACAGAGGCTTCTAAGAAACAGAGTTTATAGTATAAATGCGGTGATGTTATGTTACAACCCACACCAAATCTCTGTTTGGGTCTTTAGCAAATAAAGTTTAGATTGTTATGTCGACTATTTATCTGTTCATAGGTGATTATTGGAATTCATCTGTTGTCTATAGGTTAGTGCTCATTTGTTTGGTTTAATATGAAGTTTAGCTTAATTGAGAAGGCTACTTGTAGGCCACAAGGCTACAAGTCTGTCAGATTCGGACTTCTGCCCCATGAATTCAGCTTCTTCAGTAAACAGTCGGTCTACAAACTTCATCAAGAGGTCTCCTTT
Organism: Mullus surmuletus; assembly: GCA_903171835.1. NCBI lineage: Eukaryota > Metazoa > Chordata > Actinopteri > Syngnathiformes > Mullidae > Mullus > Mullus surmuletus. The sequence continues at coordinate 154,149 of CAESWR010001237.1, forward strand.
GTCTGAATACCCAAAAAGCATGAGTGGGAGGCTATTTGATGCTTGGTTTTTGTTAACAGACTGCAATTTTTTACTCAAATGAAAATGCAGCGTTTAAGTGGAAAGTCTCACAAGCATACAGGGGACTTAGGAAAGTAACTGAGAAAGGGAACCCATTATGAGTTTGCTGAACACTCCACAGTATATGAGCCAATTGGCAGAGACATTACGACAAACGTAGCAATGCAACTAACTTGACCAGTACAATGTAAAGTTATCATGGGTGACAGGGGACAAAACGAGTCCTAAACCAGAGTAAAGTAGAGTAAAGCAAAGATTATGTAAACAACTATGGCTTTTGAGGAATGTTTTTTAAATGTGAGATAATAACAGTTACATAGCTCTCTACCGATCCCTTTTTAGCATCTAAGGCTGACTGGGATGGAACCTGGGGGGCTGGCAGTGTTCAATAGGGTTTCTGATAGTTACACAGTTAAATGATGTTTCAGCAACTGAGCTTGTCACACAAACCAGGAGGCTTCCTTTGACCCAGATATGCTGTTCCCAGCTTGATAGAAGAGAACAGCATCCATGTATTTCTCTAGGGCATGTTTTGTAAATCCAATATGATACATTCAGTTTAGATCCATGGTAAGAATAGCAAATCCAAAGTACTTCCTGATTGCTTGTGCTAGATTGTGGGCCTTTAATATGTAATCTGTAAGCATACATCATTGACTCTTTTGTTAGCTAATTCATTGTGCGCCCATTAAACCCCCAAATCAGTATTCACTGGAGCATGACATGTCAACAAATATACATATCTGTATATATATACTGTATATAAATACAGAGATATAATTATCTGGCCTGCTTTGGTCATTGTAATTATCACAACAGATATATACACATTTTTCCTCTCATCTTTTATTTTCTGGCTCAGTGGAGGCATTAAAGTCATGATGCATCCCCACTGCATACTTATTATTGTCACATGTGAGGTGCTGGCTTGAGGTCTCCATTGACATTGCACACTGAATACCATTATGGCAAGGATAATGAGAGGAGGGAAATCTGAGTTAATGACTGTTCCATTGCACATTATGCTCTACTTATTGTCTCAAAGACTGTGCCTTTCTTAGAAAATATGAAATTGTGCTAATTCTCGGCACCTCCACATTATTTTTTTTTCCCAATGTGGATATAACAGAAATTATAAGGCCCTTTTCCAACTACCATACAGTGTAATTGATCAATAATCATAGGGTAGTAATCACATATGCGAGGAAACCCAGGAATGATTCACAGCATGAACCCATCTGAAGACACCACCTGCTGTTCTCACACTAAAATTGAAACAAACAAAGTGTACACAATTGCTGATTTATTCCACCTATTATAAAATAATCACACAGACCAACATGACACCTGAATGAATACATATTCTCTGGGGGATATTTTAATTTATTTTTCACTCTGTAATCACTGTACTAAATCCACCAGAATAAATGAACCATCACTCATCAGTAGGGGCCGAAGCCAATGGTTTTAGTTTTACAAGGTTTCAAGGAATTCCTTCAAAATTAAATGAGATCTTCACTATTCTAATGACAATTAAAGCCTTTTGGGGGGCCAGCATATGATTATGGACAGGAGGTAGAAGAAAGCAAAACACAAATGCAAAGTGTGAGACAAGTTCAGAGGCTCTACGGTTTAATCCTGTGGTATGTCCCTGAGCAAGACACTGCAACCCTAATTGCTCCTGATGAGTTAGGTCGGCACCATGCATGGTAGACTCTGCCCTTAAGAGTGTGAAAGTGAGTGGGAATGAGGTCATTTAAAATATGCAGAAAAAGTAAGAAATGCCACGTTTGGCACATGCGTTTGTGAGATTGCAAGCGAGCTGACCAGGGTTACGGCCATGAAAAAATGATTTTTTTTTTCTGGCAATTCCAAATACTTTCATTGAATAAAAAAATGATAGCAGACGGAACATAATGCAATAGTATATGTTGCATGTGATCACCATCTGACTTGCTTGAGCCACACCTCTCCACTTGCTTTACGTTCTGCCAAAGCAGTTCATAGGATTTTCCAACTAAGAAACGGCACACCCATTGTCCTCTGCCTCTTTTTATCAGCACTTTCTCTGGCAATGGAGCATGTTTTCTTAGTTGGAATTGGTTTGCACTCATATATGCGGGGGTGCAGGAAGGGCACAGTAGTTTGACAGGGAAGGGGTTCACATGCACTAACATGCACTTGTTGCCAGGCCATCAACCAAAACAGAGAACAAGCAAGCTTCGATATCTGATAATATGACTCTATACCAAATAGTTATAGACGTCTACATTCAGGAGAGAAAACAGCCCTTACAAAAACCCATGGAACAGCACAGGAGAGCCACAGCCTCGGCCAAGACTCCAAGACTCTTTGTCTGAAGGAGCTCAGCTAGCTGTGTTCCACAGGAGAAAGGACACTGACTATTGATAATAAGGTATGCAATTTTGGGTAAATAAAAACTGGTGGATTGAGAGAGAAGTTAAAGAGGCCATTAATGTCAAATGGGAACAATCATCACTGAACAGAAAAGGGGCTCTGATCACCCACGTAAAAAATACCATTCTGAAATCTCTCCCCGTGAGGCAGTGACCATTCACACATTGACTCAGGTAACTCAAATGACCCCTAAGAGGGCTTCCAATCTACCATAAGTAGGAACAAATGACATTATATCCAGGGGGTCTAACGAGCCCATTGTAAAGGAAAATCTGAAGAAGGGCCACCTGTGATTGAAACTCCCCACCACCAAATCAGTAAAGAAGCTTCTTGGTTGAGAGACGAAACATTTAACCCCAACATCTAATGTATACAATGGCATAGATGACTTAGAAAATCAAAAACACATGCTATATTAGGCACCTACACAATATTTGTATTGTATACAGCACCTACTCAGATGATAATCAGTAGTGATGTGTCGGTCGCGAATGAACCAGTTCAAAGAGCCGGCTCTTTAATGTGAATGATAAGAGCCGGCTGTGAGCCATTTTGGTGTTTTTTCTATCTAAAAAAACTCTAAGGCAGAATGATGGGATGACAGTGTTCCATGCGTGCAGTGCATGACTGTCACATGCATGCTGTGTGCAACCAATCACGTGAGGATATACGTACAGGGGGGCGGGGCTCATTATTAGACGGATGCCTCAGGAGAGAAAGAAGAGATAAGGAGAGAAGGAGCAAAGGAGAAAGACAGGAACACAAAGATGAGTGAGAGGAAACGCAGCAGCATTTGGATGCACTTTAACAACATTGGTAACACAAAGGCAGAATGTAGAATTTGCTTTGCATTTGAATGTGTTCATTGCAATACAACTATTTCTTTTTATTATGTTATTTATTTGATTATTTGTGTTAAAATAAATATTGGAAACCTGAAAATAGCTGTCCTTTTATATTTCTATGCTTAAGTTTTTAAAGATGTTTCTATCTCCTTTGTGTAGCAGAGTGGTTCTAAAAAGTCAGTGCATTCATTGGCTGCTTTCAGAGAGCTACAAGGGTCTGTAAATGCAATGAAAACAATTGGCTACAGCAATTTATTGATATTAGAAAATGTAATTTTTTCTTGTGAATACTTCAGTACAAAGGATGTATTGAATTATTTAACAGGTCTGTGTACACATACGTACAAATGTATTGCTACATTTGGCTGAATTAGAAAATGTATAAGTGGTAAAATGAAGAGCCGTTTGGGAGCCAAAAGAGCCGGCTCTTCTCGACGAGCTGAGCCGAATGATCTGGCTCACTAAAAAGAGCCGTAATTCCCGTCACTAATAATCAGGGAGGAGCCGGTTTACTGTGATTGGGCGGGTGCTGACAGTAGGAAAGATAACTAGACAAACGTATAATGTATTCCTGGATGATGCTACACTTTTGCAACACAAGACAGTCGAGAGGTGTCAAGGTTTATTACAGAAAACAGCAGTGTGCAAAAAAGCTGACTAATAAAAAGAGTGACCCCAGAGTATGGGGTTAGGAGCAGGGGGCTAGAAAGGGGGGCAGATCGGGTGACTGGTAAACACATCGGAATTTGAAAAGACAAAGCAAAAACTATGTTATTGCAGGTGATGATAAGAAACAGGTGTAAGACGAGCCCTCCAGCCACTGCATTAACTCAGCCCCACCCGTTTGCCTCACAAAGCCTGTGACTGACAAAGACAACACGAACGACTCTCGCGCATGCTTTATCTCTCTGTCTTTCTCTCTCACTCAAACACACACACACGCGGACTAGAGAGGAGGGCATCACTTTGCTCAAATCATTTGGATTTGTGATATAGAGATGTATTGCAGTATTGTAAATTTGTCTCCAGCACTGAGTAAGTGCAGTGTACAGTTTGTAATTTTATTTTGCACTTTCCACCCAATACTGGCCATACCAACTTGTACAGGAGCACAGTTCAGTACAGTTTATTCTTCTGTTAAATACAGTATAAACCCCTAAAATCCCCAAGAATCAGACTGCAGCTGCTCCGCTCCTTCTTTTTTACTCTTTCCAAATCTCCAGGGTATAGACCCAACAATATTGATAAAACAAAAACAATTTTCCCCTGAAACTATACTGTCACAGGCATTTAATTTAGCTACGCTCCGCCCCCTCTGAGTTCCACTAGTCATTTATATGGGAGTCAAGCTGCACCTACCTGAGCAGATCCAGATAAATCAGGCTGAGGCTGCCATGACATTGACGCCACCATTTTAAAGGAAATACACACCAAATGCTTTTTATTTCTTTCAGTGCATGCAATGAATTTCTATAATGTCCAACAGGTTATATAAAACACCAGACTGAGTATGCGTGCAATCATTTCACTCATTGTTATAATTTAAACATTCTGAAGTGCCATATGTCGGATGAATGCAGTCTACACAAAATCACATATGGAGAACACTATACTAAGAGAAACCTTACTCATATATACTGAGTTTGGGGATAATAGACTACTTTATGTGACCATCATTCTGAACAGATTAAAACATGTACAAGCACATATATAAGGACTTAGATTTTCACCTAACTAATTATCAAACCACAATAGAGGCCCGGACAAAAGAAGTATTCTCATTTGTCCGCAGGTACCGCTTTGTCTATTACCACCTCCCATCAGACTTCAGCTTGAAGGAAAGCTCTCTCACGCACCGAGTTAAACACACACGTGTTATCCTCATCAGTCTATGTGTTATAAACCAGAGTAATCTCACATCTCTGCCGTCTCTTGCACCTTTTCAATTTCCTGGAAACCTAATCCTTTCTGTTTCCCCATACCTCATCATAGCCTGGGAGAAAAACAGGGGAGGGGAAAGAGCACATGGAGTGAAGGGATAATAAATTGTTCCTTTTGATATAAGTTGGATTAGGGAAATGGCATACCCATGTGTATACTGATGGGCTGAGTTGGGTGCGAATCTGCAATCCATCACAAAGACAAGTATGGAATGGTGGATTGTTGCTACAACTGATAGCACACTGTAGCATACTCTAATGTTGGCATAGCTGCCGAAATTGCGTACATAATTTTGATTCTTGGATGAACCAAATCAGATGCTATTCTTTTTGATGTTGTTAATTATACATAAATAAATACTGAACAATATATGAATGAAGGAATGAAGTTCTTATTAGGTTGACAATTTTCTGTTCTTTCAAGTCATTTATTTATTTATTTATCATTTATTTGCCCCCCCCCTCCCTCGCTGCACTAATGGATTAAAGTAACAGCCCTTGCCAATATCATCTACCCCCCCGGAACCGACGCCCAAAAGTAAGTGCCCTCGAACTGAATCTGCCCGGGCCCATGGTTAACTTCTTACGCCACTGCGCACAGGTAAATGAAACACAATGGTCTGAATGACTGTTTTGCCCTTTTTTGTCGAGGCACATTTTTGTCAGAAAAACAACAAAACACCAATAACAGGCAAACTATTCCCTATTTATCAAACAAATTAAAAGCTACGTTTGCACGCCAGCTGGCAATATTGGAGATTGTTAGAGTACATCAATCGATAGATTCTCGTCAGGAAAGAATTTCGTCAGGAAACACGGTAAACTAATTAAAGGTAAGGTACACCGAGTGTTATGTTAGTTATCATAGAAATGTTTGGACATCTTCCCACAGCAGTGGCCCAATAAGTCCCCCTCGATTCCAGGCATGCATGCTGGTGTATAGTGCCTTTGGAGGTTGTGAAGTAATTTTTGGATGGGGGCATTGATGGGGTGATGTATGGAGCACAGGACAACAGAGTGAAGGAACTTTGGTAGAGAAAAGGCATAGTCAAAGGATGACGAAGTGAGATGGCAGACTGAAGACAAACAAGGGTGCTATTGCAAAAGAGAGATAAGCTACGGATGAGTTGATCGATGACAGCCCTGTTGATTCGTCATGTGTGAAGGTATGAGTGAATGAATCATGATCAATGATAGCCTGCACGATGCCAGGAATGAGTTTGAACATGAGTGCAGGAGGAGGGGTAGCTCAGAGACAGAGTTTTGAACAAGAAAGAGGCTCCTCTGGATTTACTAGTTCATGTGACATTTCCCCAACTAAGAAAACATATCAATCAACATTTCTTGATAATTAGCAGAAAGCGATACTCAGGCATGCATTACTTTCATGATGCAGCAATGGAACAGCTGTGCTGTGCAGCAAAGTCTGATGCAAATGAGAGCGACTCAAGCACCTGTCTCCTGCTCCAGAGGTAAGAAACGCGGGAACATACATCTCTCTGATATTGCTGAAGCATATGGGGGACTGGGGTTGAACTTGAAATTCATGATATGTTGGTTTTCTTTGGGATTTCTTTTGCACCTTAATTGAGACACATATGAATTACACCACATTAGTAGTTTCTGATTAATGAGCCCAGTATTAACTTATTGTTGTTCTATGCTGTCCATAACACCTCTTGACAGAAATATCGGGGCTTCAGCCACTACACGTGTCAGTATGTTCGCTACATAGGTGTTTCCTTGTTTGTTTGCCAAGAAGGTGAACTGGTCTGCAAGACATGGGGTACAGTACAAGCAAGTACAAGCATAAGGCCTACAATTCACTTACTGTAAAGATCAGTGAGAGCCCGAGCCGCATGGGTGCCATGATTCTTACAAAACAGTATTTGATATATTTGCATTTTAAATATATTCCAATATATCAGTTGCAGCAGCTTTAAGTGAATGTTAAGTGAAATGAAAAGTTGAAAGATGAGAGTATTTCTCCGTGTGTTTGGACAGGATTAACTGCAGCAATGGCCCGCGGTCCTTGCCTTTATTTTCTCCTTACTGAGCAAACAGCGGGCCTGCTCTTTCTCTCAGTGCAATCGATTTATTTGTTAAGTGATGACATATGTCGGAGAACAACCAAACAGTTGCCTCTCAGGATTACTCATATTACCACCATTGTCTGTTGATGATGATTTAGGAGCTGACTTGGCAACTTTTCAATTGAGAGACTAAGATTAATCATTGAGACAAAACTTAAAACAAACCCATAACGTTTGTGTTCATGGTGCGTTGATTGAAATCGAAGCCGGGTGTTTTTACGACGCTTCTTTACGGTCTGTGTCTATTTTAGTAACCTTTGTCATCGGGGTTATCACCGTTCTGGTTTGCAGTTGGTCATAGTGTTCTTTTATAGTACAGTATTGTGCAGTATATTGCATTGCATATTATGATGGAAAGCAAGATGTTTCCATTTTGAGGCAACTTAAAAGTATGAAAGAATTACGCTGTGTCTGGTTTTGATTATATTACAGTGCACCATGGGATATATTGTAAATGATTTTAAGGATGCCCTGCTTGCCCTGGAGAAGGCTTTTGGAAAGGCGATCCCCATCCTTCTCACTTAAGGCACTCCCTGAATAACCACTTCAAAATGCTTGTAAACCAGCTAGCACGAACGGATCTGGGCTCTATTGGAAACATATTGGCCCATAATCTGTGCCCTCATAATATGGAGGCATACCACATACGTTTCAAGGTCAAACACTAATAAAATCTTAGACTGCAATTTGTCAAGAGTCTGCACTGATTCTATGCACAGGCGCTGACATCATTAGCAGTCTGTCTCATAGTCAATTGACTGCAAGTTGAGGAATGCCAATCGAGACTCATTGTGTCATTTTACTATGCCAGATGCAAATCATAGATTTTCCCATTACAGATCAGCTTCTGATGTAGCTGCAGCTGCACATCCGGGTGATTCGTTATCTGTCATCTTTGGGATATAAATGGGTGACAAACGAGTATCATGGGAAGAAGTCATTTGCTCGGGCAGACATCCCTGAAAATAATGATTTGTTTAAAGAAGTTTAGTGGGTGAGACAGATTGGCGGGCAGGCATCTGCTGTCAGTGAGCTTTTACAAGCACGCAATCCACGCACCAAATCCTCATTAACAAAATGCTGCATGGGAGGGAAGTTAACATATTGCGGAAGAGTTCTTTGGCTGCATTGTCCTCCAGGTGGCTTTTTCTGGCTTTCTGTGTTGTTGAGCATTCCCAGGCCCATTGCCTGCACTCAAAACAGGAGCTCTGCTTTCTTCTTCACAGGTTTGACGATGCCCAGCAACTGTAATCTGTCAGCAACATCTGTGAGAAGCAGCTTGTTTTCAATGACTGTGGATTTTCTGGCAGTACCTGTCAGTGTGATTCATGGTGGCATGCAGATGCTGTCATACTTTTAAGATCACTTGCTGCATCCTACACGGTTGTCTTTGATGTGGAATCACATGCAAGGGTTCTTTGTTAAATGCACATGTGAGCATGCAGTAATCATTCAATGGACGGAAATCAGTGGAAACAAACCTGAAATGAAGATATTCTCTTTAGACCTATCCTGCAAAAAATGTGGGATCAAAAAAAAAACAACCTTTGCACGTTAGTGCATCAGAACACTTGGATTACTTTGGACAGTGTGGAAAGCATTTTATGGATTATTCATATACTCTTTTGATGTGTGAATATTTGTCACTTTAATTTTATGGAAAATTCTGGTCCTGGGAAACTAACTGTGTTCTTTGGAATATAAACAATCACTGTTTCATTGGCATTGGGGTGAGTAGCTGATGACTGAATTTGAATTTTGGGGGTACTATCCTTTTAACACTTTAACATATTTAGATAAAATGTCCAGGGTGACTGAATGTACTACACTGTAATATTAGCCATGTAGGTTAGAGTACTGCTGATTCTGCTTAATGTAAACTGGCTGTGCCAATCAAAACAGAACTTCATCTCAAATGTTCATCCAAGGAAATCTTTGCTGATTGCAAAAAATACCCAAACCTTTTAAGAAGTTGGAATCGTTTCATAGCTTATGAATAAGAGGAGGCAGCTCATTCCAAATCCAGTGGAAATGGGCGATATATATACATCATAAGCATGCACAGCTCCCCCTCCAATAACTCCCGAGTCGTGGAACAACCCCTGCAGACCTGTGTAATCCCTTTGACGAATAGCTGTAGTGCAAATCTTTACTGCAGCCATTCCAGATCCAACAACTCTTTCCAGGACCAATTGGCAGGAGCCATTAGGGGCGTTCACATACATTTAGATGATCCCTTTGTTTGCATTACTCAGGCACAGATTATCTATGTATACAGTGGGAAATTAGGGCAGACCAGCCCCAGGCGCTGCAGAAAGAGACCTCCACATGTTCACTTCAAAGGCTCTGCGCCTGAGTGGAAGCAGGTGTGTCTTGTCCGAAATCAGGCACAGGGTGGGCCGGACTGGTCGAGGAAGGAAAGCAGAATCGCCTCAGGCAAGTCTGTGTGTGGTGGAAAAGTTTGTGAGTGTATGTGTGCTTGCACAAGGCAAAACAGGTCACCTGAACAAATTCTTCAATTTACTGTCAGTTTTGTCAGTGATCTTACTTGTAAGCAAGATAGTTTTTATACACTTTTAGGACACTTTGCTATACTTAAATTTAAAGAATAAAAGTTAATTGCAGTGGAAGCTGAATTATTGAGCACAATGGGTTTACTGCTTCAACACATTTCCCTTTGGATTCACTGGAGAAAGGTTTAAATAGGATATATTGGAATGCCAACTGTATCTCCTACCAGTGTGGCAAGTTACTTCAAAAGTGTAGTACATTATTGATTACCAGTTATTGCCATTTGAAAGTAATTTGTTATTTTACAGTATTCCTGTCACTGAATTCTAATCCATGTATAAAAATAACTGCACAATTATCACTTGGCAAATACGAATATTGAGTTTATTGCTACTCATCATACATGCAATGGCGGGAGAGGTGGTATAGAATAATCACTGTAGGTCCCTATGGCTAGTGAGAACTTAATTAAATCGGCGCAGTGGAGGCTCATTCACGAAGTAACAATCATTAATTGGTGTGCCCACATGGAACAGAAAATAATATCAATTTCACTTGCTGAACTATATCTCCGGTGTTCTTTTTTTTTTTTTTTCTTTTACTTTGACACATTACTGGAATTGTAATGGGTGTAATATTCCCATAATTTTATTAGTGATATATTATATTACTATGCCACAAAAAGGTAGTTTACAAAAAGCATTACTTTTGTATCACTTTACAAACTGTACACACTGTCTACACCAAATGGGGCCGTGATATGGATCAGACATTGTGTTAAAATACAGCTTCAGGATGTGGGGATGTTCTGGTAATCTGTGCTGAGATACAGGAAACATCACTGAAAACCAGTTTTGAGTGTGTGTGAAAATCCCGCTCATTCATAACAACTCTGACTGATCTGCACTTTTCTGTTTGCAACTAATGCAGTACAGAGTCATAAAGGCTATTATTGTTATTTGTGGTTGTTACATCTAGAACATATTGTAACTTTCCAGTAAAAAGAACAGACAGACAATATGCTGTGCTGCAGCTTTTATACAACGAAAAAGTGTGTGGAACAATAGACATTTTCTTTTGCTAGTATGGGTTCCTTTGCAGAGGTGTTTATATGTATGGCCACGCTTACACACACCACCTGTGAGTCTCCAGTTTTTTTCCCCGTTGTGGTTAAATGCTTTCTTACCCCTCTAATGGCTCCCTCGTTTGGTCCAGCGGAAGAAGGGGGTGGGGGGGGGTTATTGTGTGAGCGATTTGTCACTGCCCGTCTGACTTGTGAGGTCCTGGTTGACACATAAATACTTGATAATAGTTCATCTGGAGAAAAGCTGTTCCTCATATTCCTTTTTTTCTCCTTCTGAGCTTATGATATGACCTTTTTTGTCCCATGTGTGCTGGGCCGCAATGTCTGTGAAGCTATTAAAAATGTTTGTTTTTAATGTTTGTGCTACAGGCAATGCATGCTGAGATATATCTTTGTATGCTCCAAGTTAAAGGTGAAAAAAGGGCATTCCTCTGAACATGAAAGAAAAAAAAAAGACTTCTTAATCCTGTTTTCTGTGATATACATTGTGATATAGAAAAAACAGACCTATAATAATATATTAAAATGGCCTGTTACTGTATGTTTCTGACCGTGGCATTGAGTTGAAATTGCTGAACCTGACAATTTTTGATTAATTGTGGAATCAGTTCTTTTTTTTCTTTTTTTTAATACAAGAAAGATCAATATTCTCATCTGAGACGTTGGCTTCCATTTTGAAACACCTGATTAAACAAATTTTCTCTGTGGGACAGGACATGGCTTTTGCTTAACCGCAGGGGAGAGGATGCTGGAGTGAAGCGCACAGTCAAGATGATTTGCTGCAGCTGCAGCCGTCAGTGAGAGCACATGGGCGCCTGCGTTACTTGGCATAATTTATTTGCATGTGCTGAATAAGATCCTGAAAATGTGAAAGTGATATCATCTGTGTTTCGTGCGGCGATGAAACCCTGATAGCTTAATCTTGCTACCAGTGTGTATTCTTACAGTCGACCTCTTCAGTTCCCTGACAGATTTGCCACATTCCACGCCATTCAGCTGATGCACCACTCTGCTCGCTCCTTGGTCCCAGTATGCCCACTCCATATGCAGGTGAGCTGACTCATCAGCACATGCAAATTATTTACACCGAACAACATGGGTACTCTGTGCTCTGGCAAATGGCTGCAGCTGTGCTAAATCAACTCACGTGAGCGCAATTCCCAAAGGCCACTGCCATTTTCAGCAGTCTTATTAAAAGACTGATTTATAATGAAATAGGTACGAAACCCATATGTCATGGAATTCATAATTAATATAATCACCTTCAATATGGCAGTTGAGTGTTGTCTCCGATTTAATGAAATAGTTTGCCTCTTCTGATTAAAGGCATTTGCACTGATTCTTAAGGGGGCTCCATATGGAATTTGATACCTTCATATAGCATCAAAAAAACATTAGGTAGAAACACCCTCTGTCCATGCTTTCTTATTCTGAATTATTTTGCTTGGCCACACATTCATGTCAGTGCATGTCAGTACGTTAGTGCATGTAAACCCCTCCCCTCACTCGCATTGTATAGGTAATGCTAGTGCTGGGTGCTCCTGCTGCCTTGCTCCATGTTTGGCAGATAGAGACTCTCCAACGTCTGTTCCAACCAAGGAAACATATTCCATTACCTGACAAAGTTCTAATAAAGAGAGGCAGAAGCCGAGACTCAACACTGGTTTGGCATGGAGAGGCCTACCGGCTGAAAGAGAATACTAATCTTAAAGCGAGAGGAGAAGGTCTGCCCCTTTGTTTTGGTTTTGAAATGCTGGTGTCCACAAGGACATCCGCTGGCAAAATTTTACATATGTAGAGCTCATCTAAAAATGTATTTGTCTAACTCTGTTCTCTGTTCTATGATGTATGCTCTCTGAAGGAACTCATGAAGGGTAATCTTATAACAAGTGCCCATAACCCTTCTCCAAACAAGTTACAAGTTCTTTGACATGAAGTTGTATGAGATCCTGAGCGGAGTTCCAGCCCGGGTTTCGGTGTTGAAGAAAATAATTCTGTTTAGCTGCTGAGGTCTCAGGAATAAAGTTTTTTGCTCCAAAAAAGCATGCATTCAAAGGAGTAATCCATTTGCATTGCGAATTCTTCGCCGTGAATACGTCCTACCCCGCAATCACCCGGTACTATTTTCCCTCTGTTTGTATCACTGTGCGCATCTTTCCATCAGCTGGAGAAAGGAGGCGGAAGGAGACAGCTGTAACGTGTCTTCTCTCGCGTGCTTCCGAGTAGGTAAATGCTATGAAACAGCTGATGAAGGTGTGCACAGAACTACTCTCTGGAACACCGAAACCGGGCCGGAAATCCGCTCACGGGACGCAGTGGGGGAAAAGTCACTGCTGATGAACCACACTGATGGTGAGGATCTCATACAACTTCATGTCAAAAAATCGGAACTATACCTTTAAGCACATGAAAATAAAATGTTCAAAAGAAGTCACTTTCATGCCCCTCTACCAAAGAGTGCAAAACACAGATCACAGTGTGTTTTGTAAGGCAAAGAAACATTTGTTTGAAGGACTTTTGTGTACATTTGTTTGTGCAGCTACGTTGCCAATGTATACAGGTACTTGAGATTGAGTGGGTGCAGAGTACCACCGATAGTGAAAATGGAGTTCTGAGAGCAAATGCCTGACCTACATTTTATGAAACTGTATCTAACTATTGCTGCATTTGAGATTAACTTTATGAAGAGGTCTTTGATCCCAACTGATTTTCATATCTGCAATCACTGGCTTTTATGCATTTTCAAACACATGTCGAGAATACACCATACGCTCCCAACATGTGCACCTCTGTCAACAGTCTGCCGTGCACTTTTCAACTCATTAGCACATGACCTTTTCTCTTTGGGTGTCTCTCAAAGGAACATATTATCTTTATTTTCACATTGTGAGCATCCGCTGCAAGCGCACGCAAGACACTCTGTTTCCACGACAACACACTTAACACAAAGAGACACGAACATCACAGTCTGCTATGAAGAGCGGGCTGCCTATCACCCCGCCATACGGGTCCTTCTATAGGCAGCATGAAGGGGAAAAAAATGTGGCAGCTTTGTGACATGAGCAGTATTTCGTTTGGGGTCTCAGAGCTCCATGTACGGCAGCAAAAAGTGTTATCCTGCCAAAGCAGTGTCTCATTCCATCATGTGCATTAAAAGTACTCCTCAGTCACTAACCATTATTGACATGTACTATTATCACATAGAGACCCCCCCCCCCCCAAGAGCTAAAACACTATTCTCACCAACCTCTGGCTTTTCTAATAACCGCTCAACATCAATAAACCTGTTTTTATAGTCTGACAAATGCCATAATGTATATTGCTGTTGTGCTCACATAGGTTTTAACCCAGGGACACTAAAGTACAGAGAACTATTTATATCCTCTTCAGCAGAGGGGCTGTAACTTATCGAATTGAAGTCAATTTCATAAACTGAAACTCCATTCTCAGTCTGGCTTGATCTTCCTTTTTTGCCCCTGGAAGATTTCTAATTCTCCTTTCGCCCATCTGTTTTAGTCATACTGCGCTCATATACATGGTAATAATTGAATATCTTTTTTTCAACTGTGTAATGTCTTTAAAGCAACATGATTTATATTTATGGGATATGTCATTGTTCTCTATGTGCATGTCTTTCTTCATTTGTTTTGAGTCGTTCTTTCAGACTGTGGAGCTGCTATCCTGGGTTCAAATAAGACAGGTTGTTGCTTTTATTTTATTTTTTTTTCCTCCTTCAGTTATGTGTTGTGAGTGATGTCCTCCTCGAAATGTCACCCATTCCAAAGGCTGACACTCATACTGTGGCTTGTTTAGGGATGCTTGTTTATGGCAAATATAAGGCATTTTGTGCTGTTTGCTATTGCATTCCATAGTCCCTACTTTAAACACGCTACTGTGAACCCACATTTTGAAAAAATGGATCCCCCCTCAAATAGGCATTTAGAAATGAGATTAAAAGATGTATTAAAGTTAGCAGCGGTGGCCTTCAAAGCATGAAATGTATTTACTATTGGCACATACACAACTGTATTTTCCCCCCATCTTTTTCTTCTAACAAAATTAAGTGTTATAACTACCATGGGTCAATAAATCATCACCTTGGCAAAAATGCAAAACAGTAATCAAATAAACAACAATCTAAAGCACCATTTTGCTTTGAAAATGAAAAATAGCTACAGTAGACAATTTCAAACACCTGCCAGCGAGAATGAGACAAGGGTCCACAAAATCTCTTGGATAAATTGCTTATTTATGATGTAATAGATTAAATGTCTTTAAAAGGAAGAATGTATTCATATAGGGAATCAACAAATTGATATAAAACTACAGGTTCCATTCTTTATTTTGATGTTTTGGTTATGAGAGTAGGGAAAAGGAAAAAAAGTTAACACTGACTGACAGTTGGGTTCATCCGGGTATGAAATTGTATTTGTTTATATTCACACCCAAACATGGGACACTGAGCATTATCCTCTGAGCGAGTATGCTGCAAAGTTTAGACAAAAATACATGCATGTCTGTGTGTGTAAGATGTAAATTAAGCTGTCGTGCCTCTTGTAACCCATGCTGTGTTTTTTTTTCTCTATTCTATTGTAAGATGCTGTCTGGGGAACCAGGCAGGAGATATGATAAGAGGTTACAAGCACCAGATTCACCACATCTCTAAATCAGATCTTACTCAGTCTGTTTCATCAGACCAGAACGAACGAACGAACGAACGAACGACCAAACGAATCAATGCTCTTCAATTGTGCTATTTTTTTTTTGCAAAGTACCTGCATTCATCACTGCAAAGATGTTGAAAGGGTAAAGAATTACATGCACGTAGCATTTGACCCTTGTCTGAAAGATAGATTTCTGTGGCAGCTGATGGAGAAGACTGATCTTTATAATCTCCCCTGCTACACTGTGGCATTTACACAGCAATGGCACTTGATCTTCATAATGTGCTCATGATGAGGTCATACCCACCTCTGGCAGACGCATGTCTGAACAGGCAGGGAGCAGAAAAGGCTTGTGTTGTACTCCTTGTCACAGCACATTTGATCCTCTCACTAAATATGTGATGCAGTGTTGCTTTGCATTAACACCAGACAACACATGACAGCTCCTGGCCACTGACACAGCCTGCACACTATATAGAAATTATTTTGCTTGTCTGTTAATATTCAGAGTTGGATGATCTAAAGCGACCTTTGCGATCCTCTGCCCTTATATTCCCCGTAGGATGTATCTATATCTATAGTAAGGCGTTTTTTATTGAAGTGAAATGTTACCTATCCTTGATTTTATCAGACAGCTCCAAAGAGTCTAATCCAGGAAACAAACTAAAATCGACTTTGCAGTTCATAAAGTTATGAAAGATAGCAGATGGATTTCCCCACTTCACCATGTCCTCAGTATGTTAAATTGAATTCATAAAACACCAAATCCGCACAATCTCTATCTCTCGGGACTTTCACATGGCAGGTGTAGGCCATGCCTTTTAATTATTAGATGTTTGCAGAAACTGACATTTTGGATTAGAGCCAAGACTCAGAGTAGTTAGCTTTCTCCCTCGACCACTCGGATTGAAAGGCAATACGTAGTGATGGTCCCGGTGAATATGGGTGGAGGGACAGAGAGAAAGAAAAACAGATGAACAAATAAATAAAACATATGATACTAAAGGCAAAACATGGTAACAAATTGTCACTTCAGCAGAGAAGTGATCCTATGCAACTTTGAGAAAATGTTTTCCACATTTCTGAAGCGTGTTACTAATGAGAAGACAAGTTCACAGAGAGAAACAGAAAGATCACTGTGGGAAGATGTCTCCTTGCTGCCGCTCCTCAGACAGAAATCCAAGCTACCGACTACTAACCACCCACTCTCCACATGAGAGCTGCTGGCCGTGAAAAAGTCAATCTGTTCACCTTGGGCCGCATGAGCAGGGAGAGGGACACCAGAGAGAGCAGTAAAAGCTTCAGCTAATTAACTCCCACAGATTCACTCTGTGTGCCTAAATAAAACTGTTGTGTGTGGTCTCTCATGACTGGTCTAAATTAAGCTGCATTCACTCTATTTTGGAGCAACACTCAAAATGAAACACTATCATTGTACATGTGTGTATCTGCATGCATGTAAAACATGTTGTTTTAGAGGTACAGTGTGACTGTTTCATCAGCAATGGTTTGTCTGCATGACCTGGAACTGAATGCTGCAGGCAATCTACATGACAAATATTATAAAATGTTGTTTTTTCTCTCTTGACAGTTCTTCTTATTTGACAATGTGAAACCACGTGGAATACGTGAAGTTTGTTATTTGAAAGTTACGATAGCCTTGAAAACCCCCAGACAGATGATGTACTCTTACAGTGAAAGCAGAGTGACATTTTAGCACACATTTGAGCTGACTTAGAGCAATAATCTTTTAAATTAATTGGTATGTTAAAATTTGTGTCTGACCCGGGAGGCACTGAGAAATTAAATCTGTTTAGGTCAAAAGCTAGAGGGGAGTTTTAAGTCTTGGTTTCGAGCAATCACTGCTATAATAAATACAACACAATGTATTGTTATTTATGTTATCCTTAATTGAGCTTAATGGAGCTTGTGACGTCTCATGTTATTTTAGCTTGTGATTTAGTGGTCTCTGTGGTTTTGGTTTATAGCTTCAATTCTGCACCCATATACACCTGTGTCACTACCACTATAGTGTTATTACTATGACATTTATTGTACTTCTTTTTTGTTTTTTTTCGATGTTGAGTTTTTCCAATTTGTGGTTGAGTTCGTTCTGTGCAGTTGTAGCCATGCTTTGACCTCTCTCCCCTAAATCTTGAGGCATTCATGTGACAAACAGTAGCACCAACTGATTTGGGGGGGCTTGCATCACAGTGCCTTTGACTACAAGGGTTGCCTACCATTGTGACTTGAAGCAGGTCTGTGTTGGTTGATATGAACACCAACTGAATTGTGTAGTGGGTTTTGTCTTTCATACTGGGCGAAAAATAAATAATAATTTTAGCGCTAAACAATAAAAATTGATTTGCCCTTCTGGGGACCTAATAGGTGCTCCATTGACTTCCATTCAATAACACATCTTCCCACATTTCGCAGCAATAAACAAACATGATTTCTTTGTTCTGAGGGGTCCTCAGTGGGAAAGAGTAAATGTAATCAAGGGTTAAGGGTCCATATCCTGGCACTTTTCTAGCCTAAGACAACCCCTCCTGTTTTTATTTGCCTTTGAGAGCATTATACTCCTAAGGCCCTGTTATTGTTTTAGATGAGCCTTCAGGGGTTAAAACTTACTATATTGGGCTTGTGTGTGCTTCTGGCAGTGAGGTTGATGAAGCAGTGTTCAGCCACAATGGAAAGAATTTTCTTTGTCATAACGGGCAGTTATAACGTGAGAACATTGAGAGAGTGGTTCTACAATTCATTAGCAGCAATCTCCTTTTCATATGGATTCATTCATTGCATTTGTTTTCTATGATGAGTTATCTATTTGAACTGGAATGGAAACTGTTGCTGAAATTGTTTTTGCTTGTAGTTATTTTATGAATGGCCAATGATATCTGTATATATCTGTGGGACTTGATGATGACGAATCCAGCAACATGATTGGGAACCTTGGTGTAAACTTTGATCAAGATATGTCTGTCAGTGCACACATTACGCCTCAAGGACTCCTCCTCCGCTCCTGACCTACAAACTGGCTCATGCAGAGGCACCATCTTTTTTGACAGAACCTAGTTGTCAG
The DNA here is from genome assembly GCA_903171835.1 of Mullus surmuletus. Lineage (NCBI taxonomy): Eukaryota > Metazoa > Chordata > Actinopteri > Syngnathiformes > Mullidae > Mullus > Mullus surmuletus. The sequence goes on from CAESWR010001237.1 coordinate 172,846, forward strand.
TCTAGAATGCTGCTGTCACACAGTTCAGGATTTCTGGTGCCTAAAATCTCTATAATCAGGATTGGAGACAGGGCCTTTAGCTATCAGGCTTCTCTCCAGCGGAACCATCTTCCAGGTACAGTTCTCTCTATTTAACATCAGGCTTACAACCTTTCCTTTTGACATATCTAGTTGGGGATTTACCAATAGATATGCTGCAGAAGGCCTAGAGTGCCGGGGGACTTCCAGTGATGAGCTTCTCTTTCCTTATGCTCTTCTCCTCCTCTCCCACCATGCGCAGTATTCTCCCATTACTTATATTAGGAATGCACATTGTGCCTCCTTCCTCCCTCTATCTAGTCCTTTTACTCTCTGCAGGTGCTGAGATGAATAATGCGGCAATCATCATCATCATTGAAATTTGTAAAAATGTAGTGTTAATAATAACATATTACAAGAAAAGGATGCTTACGAGTGTTTCCTAATTATTTCATTGTCGATTCTCGTGGTATGTTTTTCTTTACTTTTTACTTTACTTTTCTTTACAGTTTTACATCTGATAACATTTAGTTATTGGTTATTGAAATGCTTGAGTCAGCTCATCTCCTTGTCTTCAAGGCAGACCTGAACCTCTTTTCGGGACATGGTTGACATGGTTGAACAGCAAAAACAACAACAACAAAAAAGGGCGTTGGCGGGGGGGGGGGGCTTCATGGAATTGCATGAGAGAACAGATAACACATCGTCTATGCATGCCACTTCAGCTGAGCACATCCTAGCAAGGTGTCAGAGTTTCCCCCCTAGATTTCCGATGTGTTCACAAAGCAGGAAGCACAAATATGATAACCAATAAAAAGACATTGACAATTGAGGCAAATACAGTCATGCTGTTTGGTCGGTATTTGTGCCTCTCCGACATGTACTATTTTATTTGTAATATAAAAACATTCACATCTGTGCTTCAATAATGTTTGTGAGAATACATTTTTCATCTTGCAATGTGTTGTACAATGGTAGAATAATGTACAGGAAATGTTTAGTATCTTCACTGAATTAAGATAAAGCCATACATCAATAAAACCCTGACTGATAGAAAACGCCTGATTGTGAACAGTATGAGTGTAATTGCGTGAGTTAATGTAAAATTCCTTCAGCATTTGTAGCTATCTTGCCCTGACATGTACTCAGGTTTTCACCCACAATTACCATGTGAATAGTCCGTGATTGTGATCTACAGTGTGTCATTTCACAAGCAATATTCAACTGAGCTGCTCTCAATTTCAAGTGCTTTCAATTAAGGCTGAAGGTTGGTGATAAACTCAAAGACACATCATGGACATTTAAAAAAAAAAAACTACCAGGTTTTGACACATGACATGATATGATCTGGACAATGAAGAAGAGGACCACATTGAAACCCTTTTTGCAATTAAATACAACACTGCACCGCAATCACGATCAGATCCTTTTAGGTGCGGTGAAGCCACGCTATTTGTCTTTCTCATCGTTCCTTCGGCCCCATCATGCAAATCTGTATCATCCGGCAGCTAACAGCACAGAAATCTCTGACATAAGTTCCCCACTGTGCCACATNNNCCCCCCCCCCCCCCCCTCTTCCATTGAAAGTGTTCTGTACAGTACTGTAGGCTATACATCAATTTAGCATCAAACACATATTAGCTATTGAAAGGTCTCGAGGAGTGTGTTCATATTAGTGGATGCTAGTGCTGCATAGCGGCACTAGCGCATCATTAGCCAGCACAGCATTAGGACAACAGCCAGCTATTAACGCTATGGCTAAATTGAAACTCAAAGCAAGCAGAAAGGTCTGCCGCTTTGTTTTGGACAGAATAGGTGCTCCCAGCGTCATCTACTGGTAAAATATCCGATCTAGTGCCTTTCAAGTTATTGACATGAGACAATACTGCATTACTGGGGGGGATTGACTTGAATATGCAATTAGTTGGATTGATGGAGAAGTACAGGGGAAGACTGGGAATTGGACAGTGTACTGTGGGTGAGGCCCTATTATTGACAAGGAGACAAAAAATGACTTCCCCAATCTTGAAACTGAAAACAAGCCTGATACAAGAATCCATCCTCACACTGGCACAATTTAAGACACTATGACAATGCACTTTCCCATTTGATCTGCCATGTCTGGTGAAACACCTTCCAGATAACCGCTCGTGCTTGCCCATCTGCAGTGTGACAGTGAATGGTACTTCATACTTACACAATATCCTGAGGGCCAGGATAGCTCCCTGGATGTGTTTGATAATGACAGGAAGAAAAGAGACAGCAAGGTGTGTGAGGATTTGTTTTTTGGCTCCTGTCTAGCACCTCGGTTAATCCCAAGGCTTTAATGTTAGCAGAGCCTGCAGGGGAAGTGTAGCTACCAGCCAAGTGCTTTTGCTTAGTACACATTTAAAAATAAATAAACAGGTAAGGATGTGACGGAAGTGTGACACCTGGGTATTGTCATTTGTACACTCTGCCAGACATGCGTCATCTCCATGGTCATTGGAATGTGAACATAAATCATATTTCCATCGTGACTACGCCATGTGCTTGCTTTGTAAGTACAGGAGAAGCCACAATTCCGACCCACGGGTAATCAAAGTATAACACCTGAGGAGCTATTTTAGCGCGATGGGGTTGCAAGTTAGTCATGAGCTCTGGCGCATCAAAAAAGCATCACATGCACATAGACTGCAATTAATTCTATCTTCAAATGTGATACAGAGCAGACCAATCAAGAGAGCTGTTTCAGCAAGGAGCAGTTCCAGGCTTTTTCAAATGTCTTTCAGTTTGAACTCATCCTTTTCACCACATTCTGCTCAATTGCTAATCACAAGGAGTGCAGAGATGCTTTGTGTTTTGTTGGTTGCCAAGGGAACCTCATTGTCATCCCTGTTGTTTGGTTTCCTCTCCAAAGGTCAATAACTTGTATGACTGAACAACACTTTTCATGCACATCATCTGCTCAGACAATATTCCCCTTGCTATTTTTAGTCTTGATGATGAATAGTAGTACACTACATGTGGGATCTTTTGGGGATTTGATGTATATTATGCAAGAGACTACCAAATTGATTTCTTCATTATTATTGGAAAAAGATGAGGGAAGGAATAACTCAATTCGAATGTAGGCCCATTGCAGGTAATATATTTTTCTCTTTCTATGAAGGTTGGACACATTCACATCCTGAATATTTTTATCATCAAAGGTTTGGAACGTTTGGGACTCACTGACACACTGTGACAGTCTCAGTGAAAAGGTTGTTTTCCAGGAGTCTGAATACATGTAAAAGCCCACTCCAGCTTGTGTCTGTTGTCATAAAACAGATAATGTTCTCTCAATATAAAAAATGATATCATCATAAAGTTGAATTTCCAGAAATTTGACTTTTTTTCATACACAGTGGGCCCTGACATCTGACAATAGTGCAAACACAACTAAAATGTCATGGCGCTGTACAGGTATATATGTTGATTTACTAGATCTGCCATTTGAAAAGGATCAGTGTGAAGTCGCAAAGCAGGGATTGAGTTTAAGCCAATTGCCTCTAGCTAGTTTCATTAAACAGCGAAAACAAAGAAGTGTTCCATGATGGCATATTCCTTTTAAAAACAATGTGAGAAAGAATATATATGCTGTTCACGTAATTGTGTTTATTCATGTGTGACTGGTTATTTTTGTATGTTTCCCTTTGCACCTCTGTCAGTGTGTATATGATGCATGATGGCTTTGTGTGTTGCATACCTTTGGAGGATGAGGATTTGAAACATCTGTATGTGGCACTGCTTGCAAGGAGCAAAGCACATTCCTCACATCTGTAGCCTGCAAACACAATTTTCACTTTGAACTCAGCTGCCAACACAGTTTCACCAAAGTCAGGACAAAGTGGTGCATATACTCAACCTACAATTTGCGGCAACACGAGTTTCCAACATAAATGTGTGAGGGAAATCAATCCATCATACAAAGCTGGGTAGTAGGTCTGTGTGCGAAAAGGATGGAATATGAGTATAATACTCTCTGATCAATACGTCTTACCAACAGATTTTTGACCAAGGCACGCTTTCCAATCTTTCTTTGAATAGAATGCAGAACTAGCCTGTTATTCATATGAATTAATTACTGGCAGTCCATTTAAATATTAAAACTGTTTTACAACCAGTTGCTATATCATAGTGTTGTCTGCCAACTTAGGTGTGCAGCCCACTTTAAAAAGAGGGGGAAAAAACAACAAAAACTCTCCTCCTCTGTGTCTTTTTCCTCAAGCTTGGGTCTAATACAAGCGCCTTGTGTAACAAGGTTAATTACATGTCTGTAAAATATGATCATATGGGGCAAAGTATTTGCTCTATTATACTTACACAACATTCTTATAAATTGAAAAATAAAAATTAGGCCTCCAGAGGCAATATATGGACACCATGTTGCCTTTACTGTGTCTGTCCTGACTAAAAACCTTGTCAAGTTGCTTGGACATAATGTGGAGATCACCTCTAAAGACATCTTCGTCTGGGTCAGTTCATTCTTGCAAAACGCAGACACTGCCAGTAACAACTGGTTACACTTGACTCCAATCATTTATCTCATCGGGTTCCGTGAGTCTCCATCATCTTTTGTATTTTTTGCCAGGGGTTTATCTGTCAAAACTCACCTTGGAGGAGATTAAAACGTCTCCCACTCGCTCTGTGTTGTATCTTTTAGCAGTACAGCGCCATAGTAAAGATTTTGTGATAATATCTTATTGGCATTTTTGTGTTCCCTGTTCGTCTCGAATTTGTTCCATCTGGGAGTTTGTGATTTGGTCCCTCCTGTGAAGCAAACCATCTCTAAGCTCTGCTTAGCTCTGCATGGCCACAGGACTGACCTATTTATCAATGCGTGGGGAGCAGTTTATGCAGGTTTGAGAGACTGATGTGCAACACATGCTTAATTGATCAGTGTTATGATTTAACATCCGCTTTGTGCAAAAATAATATTCTCGGCATGATTGTCTTTTGTCATTATAAGTTTTTGATTCACTGTTCATTGTATCATTAAATACAACTCTTCTCCAGATTTTACTCAACTACATACATTTTGGCATTTTTAAGCAAACGTCTCTGTGTGATTATGTTCCTTCTATTCTTTTTGAGCATTCCTTGGGGCACGCAGACCTCACAAGAGACTTGAAAAATGGCAAGAGGCAGCATCAGAAACTTGGTCCAAAATTAATCAAAAACGGTTTCATTTTCAAGAAAATATATATAGAATCAAAACACCAACAAAGAAGCAGTTAACAGCAAATCTAGGCATAACACAATTAACAAAAATGTAATTTATATAATGATGTTTCAGGTGATGGAATCTGTTTTAACATGATGAGAAGATCAAAAGATTGGTACACAACTATTAACAACACACCATGGAAATCTTAAATTTTGAGAAATGTATTCAGTAAAAACAGATGTCTTGGTTTCATTAGCTGAGGTTAAACGGACTGCTACCAATGATTTGACCCCAAAAATGTCAAGCTCATGTCCATGTCACAAGAGAAGTATAGAAGTCTTCACCTGCACCAGTCTGTCAGCTAGAGGGAGTCTGAGAATGAAACCTGCTGGTCAGTGGAGGCCAGTGACTCACAGTCTGAGTAGAAATAATATGATCTGGTTGTCTAGTCCCACATCCTACCTTGTGGAACTGACAGTACCCTGAGGAAGAGTATGCAGAGAAGGTACCTGAGGCAGGACAACAAGGCTGAAGGGCTTGTGCGTACCCAGTGGAAATGGGCTGTGGGTGGTTTAATGCAACATACTAGCAGGCTACTCAAAGAAAAAGGGATCCAAAAACAAGTTGGCGCAAAGATTTTAGGGAGACGCATCCAGCCTGTGGTGAGGCTGCCCTTGCAGAAACACCCAGTGACACTCGATTACACAAGTGATGATATGTAGCTTACATCCGCTTGGGGATGAATCCATAGAGGATCCCAGGAGTCCTCTCTGTAGGCTGGCAATTTTCGTCTTGTGCAGAGATGGACCACTGACATCATGTCCTATGTTTTCAAGTAGAAACAAAACAAAAAATATTCAAAAGACAAAACAAAAAAACTTTTTAACAATGCTGTCTACCTATAACACCGAGCCTGCAAATAATGTACTCAGGTTTTTTATAGTGTTGGTTGGAGCAAACAGAAGGTGGAAATCAGATCACACGGATGGTGCCCTGCTCATGTGAACATGATTTTTGGTAAAGCCATATAACGAGTATTATGTGATTTCTCTTTTTCTGTAATAAACCAAAATCAGACGTACAGTTTACTTATTTTCTGAAAATAACTTTTTGTTCATGTCTGGAAGGTTATTTTACAACCTCCAAAATGACCATTAAAATCCAATGACAAAATAATTTATTGATTTAAGATCCTCATGGATGAATTTACAGGAGAGCTTTTGTCTTACACTGCAATGGACTAGGTGAAAAATATTCATAATGAGATTATTCTTCCAAGGAGGGCAAATTAATACGTAGGAAAAAGATCAATATTGACCTGGCACCATGATGTTAATCCATGATCAGATCTATAAAGACATGAATGTCGAGATTAGCAAGGCTTCTGAAAACCACCTACCAATGGTAGGAGTATAAATAATGTAGCATAACTAGACATATTCCATGTGGAATTTCCCAGATATAACTATTTCTTTCAATTGAATGAATTATTTCATCCTTGTATGACAATTAATTACTATTGTTAAATTACATCTTGTGACACAGAGTGAATGTAAGAACCCTGCTAACAATGAGAAAACAAACAAGTATTCTTTTAGGAAACCAGTTTATATAGTAAGCCCTACTGTGGGGAAGTGATATTATTCTTGTTAATAAGTCCCTTTTCACAGAAAGGCCGCTTGGATGGTGAGAACAATGCATCCGAGTCAGTAGAATAGAGAAGGGGAAACATCAATGATGTTTACCTTTAGCCTTCATACTGCCTTCCTGCTTTTATGCCAATGCCATGTTTGTCAAGTATTGTTCAGGCACAATGTCGCTATTCATTGCAAACTCAGCCATCAAAGTGCCACATTGCGTCTCTTAGGTCTGAGTAATGCAAATGCAAAACTATCCATCCCACTTCTCATGGTCTGAATGCAGTTTCAGAAAAGGGAAACAGCTATGTTGCATCCATGTGTTACTAAATGATCAGGCAGTTTCAAAAATCAGGTCAAGAGTTACCAGTATGTATTATAAGAGACAAAAGCATAATGATTGCTCATTAATTAGTCATAGTATGACAGAATAACACTAAGCAGGGTGAGTCAATCTGAACATTATCTCAATTAGTTTGCTCCCTCAAGAATTATCACAAGGAAGAGAGCTGCAGTTAATTCAGTTGACTTCAAAGACTTAATGAAGTTGAATAAAGATGAGAATGTGATCTTAACTAATCAACATGTGACCAGATTCTTTTAACAATTTGTACACAGTTGCGACCCAGGCCACATTGGAGGGTTGCCCATTCAATTTATGCTGCCTGTAAAAACAAAAAACAATCTAGTCAATCTAATCAACCAACTGTAGAAAGTCAACTCAATGCGTGAATGCAGGTATGGTCAAGAAGGCCCATGAATAAAGAAAAAAGAATTCAAGACTGGTCTGAATTTATCAGGTTTTTCACACATAACGTAAAGTTCACAGAGAATGGTCAGAAAAACAAAAAACAAACATTCAGTGAGTGGCAGTAGCCTGAACAAAAATGCCTTGTTTTAATGCCAGAGGTCAGAAGAGAATGGTGTGTGTGTGTGTGTGTGTCTGGGTGTACAAGTACGCAAATGAAAGGTTCATGATTAAGAGGAATGCATTGTTGTTGTTAATAATAATATTCTTATCAATATCAATCATTGCATGACTGAAAGTATCTTTGGTCATTGTGGATTAATAATAAGGTGTGTGTGTTTGCACATGCACGCAGTGTACATTGGAAGAGGAAAGATAATAAATGGGCATCAGGAGATATCAAAGTCTGCAGTTTTTTCACTGAAGAAAACCATTTAACCATATGTATTTGATAAGTAGGTTTCTCCACAGAAAACTGTAATGGTGAATGAATTCCTTGATATCTAACCCATGAGGTTCGTTTTCGCAATGATTATATTATACTGAGTTTGCTGTTTCGGTTGATGCGGAATAAATCTCTTAGTAAGCAGGGTGACACAGAAAGTGTAATGTGGTAGCCCGGCAGAAGGGAGAGGTTGTCTGTGATGTCTGGCCAGGATTGTTTGATAGGTGCGGAGTCCCATGTGGCGTGCATATAGGTGTCTGCGGAGTTTAGTGAGCAGTGCTGACAAATGTCTGATCTTAAAAACCCCATCTGGAACATCCGTCTTCCTGTTTAGAGTACTCTGAATGATCCCACACCGTTTTCGATGAGTTGGTGTTTTAGTTGGCAAATGAGGAGATTTTAAATCCAAAACTCGGCATCAGGGTTATATCTGAGTATTGTTGAGTCAGAGGGGGGTCGATTGTAGATTTGAGAAGGTAGTTTGTTGTTAGTGATATTGATAAGGTGTCATTCCGAAAGGAGAGAGCTCATCCATCCAAAGCATCCTCTCTCATTCTCAATGGGAGATAAGCAGTCAATATGGACCAAAATCTCTGAGGAATATTTTCTTCCTGATCTTTGTTGAATCAATGCCAAAAAAATTAGGGCGGCTCTGACAGCCATCCAGCATGGTACTTGCAAAGTGTGAAGTTGGACTGCCCTTTTTATCTTAGAGAGAGAGAGGCCTCCCTTTTGGTGTCTTGTTTATGTTGTGGTGAAAACTGTGTGAGTAATACTTGATATAAGGCAGCTGTCACTATAGTGAAGATGAGCTACCTCAAGGCAGAGGCAGATGGGCAGAAGTGGATCTTGATAAGGGAGACATGGGCAGCCCCCCCCCAAAAAAAAACAAAAACAAAAAAACAGTAGAGACAATCATCCAGAGTTAAACTTTACTCAAAATCCTTAATATACGTATTGACTGCCCATACTTACTCATTGTCTCTCTGCCAGTGGTCACAAACTCATGTTCCAGTTCTGATAAATGGATTAGAATGTATTGTTAAAAAAAGCATTTTAGTCAACACTATTTCCAGTGGCGGAACAAGTGTACCGAGGGCCCAGGGGCAAAAGCAGTTGCACGGCCCCCACCTTCATTCGTCAGAAGGGGTGGTGGTGGTGCGGATCGATACTGGAGTGTACCCTAACTTTGATCATCACAGCGGGGTAGGGGGTGCTGATACGGGGGCCCAGGGACAGTCACCCCGCCAGCCCCCCCTATAGCTCTGCCCCTGACCATGTCCATCACCATTGAAGAAATATAGGCATGTCAAAGATCTTGTGTGAGTTTTCTGGAAGATGGATGGATGGATAGATAGAATGTTGACATCGGAAATATATATTCATTGTTTGCAATACACAAGAGAATCATTAAATAAGAATGAAAAATAGAGGTCAGCTATATTTATATATATATATATATATATATTTTTACTTTTATCCACTTCATTTATCCACTACATTTTATTTGTATTCCAGATCTATATAGGAAAGAAAAACAAGGCAAACTAAACTCCAAATTCCTGTCTAAGAAAATACGGATCAGCCCAACATTGTATTTGATGGGTATTTGACATTGTTCACCTGTGTAATCACACTGATGGTAATGTTACAATTTGGTGACCCGCACAACAGATTACTATGCTAACATCATGAAAATACACCAAAATGGGCAGGAGGGGAGGGATGGGAAAGTAAAGAATAACAATAATAATTGAAGTGTGATTGCAATCCCTCCAGAGGCTACAGTTTATTAATGTGTCACTTCCAATAAATCTCTCGGTGTTCAGATTGTGGTTGTCATGGAGATTCCAGTTACTCCCGAGATGGAGGCAAAGGTTAGAGTGGCGAAGCATGATTCCTGCTCCACAAACAGATTGTAACTACATTCCTGGTTCTCGCTGGGAGAGCCATTTTAGTATAGAGAGACACATATTCCTATCTGTTGATAATTGTTGCTTTCTTACAGTATCACAGAAGGCTTCATTCATATCTCACAGGAATTTATCATATGGAAAATATACATATAAGCAGGATCGGGATTCAAATATAAAATTGAAATGTATCGATTTACTGTGTACTTTAATGTACTACTCAAACTGGAAAACAAAACACCATGTGAATTTTATACTTTTGTGTGTTGTCGACACAAATATGTAGTAAGTCTAGGGATACCAATATTGAATGTTCAAGAGCGATCATTTCACATTAATTGTGTGTGCTTAAAGACTCACATTATTAGCTGTGACACCGATTGTATCGAAGGCCATGTAATGAGCTGAAGAGCCTCATTCATATGACACCAATCAATTCAAACACTGTTAACCCTCACAATACGATGTTGTAGAAGGGCTGAGAGGCTCCCTATTCATATTTCTTACTTTTGAAAAAGGTGACCTTTAAATGAATGTCTCATTCTGTAAAAATAGACCCCCAGATATCCCCTCCTGTTACATGAAAAAACAATATTGATACAGCGGTTGGTGGATGTTTTCTACAGAGGATTGCTGCAGGAGGAAGAGTGGTCTAGTCAGTGAAAGACTTCCTGTCCAATTCTTGGTTCCTCCATAAGTGTTCCCAAGTGTCATTGAGCAAAAGGGGGAGAAAAAGATTCCCCCTGATGACAATGTTGGCACATAACGGCCCCTTCCAACTGTGTATTGTTGTTTTGGAGAGTTGCCCCTTATTGACCACTTCATGCAATGGCCTTGTACTCATGCCATGTACAGCCAGTCATGTCTCTGGATACTTTGGAAGCCCTAGACAAGTGTCACGTTATGTGTGAACACTGTTTAAGGGATTCTCTATTGTCACTGATATGGACGAATGTCAACCGTTTGTGGAGGCCACCTTGCAGCCCGGGGTCCTGGGCAATTGCGAGGGTTGCCTGCTCGATTGGAACCCCTTTGATTATAGCGTGAGACTGAAATTTCACAGAGACCTTTTTGACTTTTTTGTAAAAAATGTAGTTGTTTGTAAAATACCATGTATTGCAAATGCTCTGGGAATTCGAGCGTTGGGTGGGTACAATAATGAGAAGGATCCACCCAGAATGAAGATATAAACTTGAGCAGAGAAGCTTGAGAAGTTCAAAGTGATATGAAAATCCATGATATATTTTGTTTCTGCCCTTGGTTTCATCATCCCCTTTTTATAAAAAAAAGACCTCAAAAGTATCAGTGCTTCGTCTGATAAAAGCATCCCTCTATGGCAGCCCAAATCAGAATTTACAACATTTTCTATTCTTGGTGCTTGAGCCATGGTCCAGGCCTGATGTACTACAATCAAGTAAGCTGCCATACTTGCCAGTCGCAATGTGTTATCGAGCTTCCCTTTGAGATGAAGTCATTTCCTGGTTTTTCGTACAGCCCCACTAGATAAGAGCACCCACAAGGCCCTGGAGCAGTTTTTTTTTCTTTCTCAAAAGGAAGTAGCACAATAGGAAAACTCATTAGTTTTAACAAGCGACCACGCTAACCTGTGAAAGAGTCCAAAATAAGCATTACGCTCTATGTCCTGATCGCAGATCATTTTTGGCACGTTCATTGTTGCCCCTCTCTCCCCAGAAAGCTTGGGTACCTGTTGATATCGGGCACACTGGAAAAGTCATCATGAGGCTTTTTGTTCCTGAGGCAGCTGTGTGTGTAAATATTTTTGTCATTAAAGCTTAAACAGGTTATTTAGTGCGTGTAGGAAGGAAGTGCTATAGTTCTGTGTAAATCATTTGGTACAGATTAGAATGGTCAATGGGGATCAAGGTCATATCATAACCCATGCATCTCAGTTCCTTTGCAATCATCTTCACCCATGGGAATAGAGTTTGGGTTTTGCAACCCCCCCAACTGCTTGTTTGAAGAGTTTGCCCCACCTCTACAATATGCCAACACAAATTAACACAATTAACATAATCTATATGCAATACATATACATGTTAATTGTGTTAATGTGTTTTATTTCTACTGCATCCATTTATGCAGAGACATTTATAATAGCATCTGTCATGGGCATCTCAGAATTTGAGGATTCCTCTGATGTCAATACTTTAACAATCTTATTAGGCATAATTATAATTTGCATAAAAGAGTTAAATTTAGATCTGTCTGCATGATATTTGAGTAGGATATTTTCCTTCAGATGAAGCCTTTTTTATGTTTCAGCTGACAAACACACTAGAGACAAATTGTTTCTTTTATCTTCCATGCAAATTGGAATTTTTTTTTTCCTTTTTTAGAATGCATGAGCTATGGAGCTGTGTGACTGATCCGGTTTGCACAGTTTTCTTTCTCAAATTGCCCCTAACTGGGAAATCAACTGTGTTAAATATAAAATAAATGAGACAAGTGAGAAATCCGTAGTCTTGTGCCTCATGCTCAAAAAAATGTATTTTGTGGCATTTTGGAAATGGCTCGGAGACCCACCCTGAGCCATGCCTGCTAACTATGAGTAGATTTATTGCCGTGCATTGTAGAAAACATTATTTCCTGATTGATCATGACCAATATTTGGGCTTGGCATAGACAATCGAAAATTGATAATCTAATGGAACTGGTAATACATTATGCAGCTGCAACAGAAGCCTTATTCACCTCCCGCTTCTGGGGATCTTTTGCCAAGGGTCGTGATTGTCTGTCGTCTCCCCTCTACAAACATTTACTGACCTTCCTTCCTTCCTTTCTTTCTTTCTTTCTTTCTCACGACACAATCTGCCGAGTTTCGCCACAAAGTGCTTCACCTTATATGTTTTAGTGGAAGGTGATCACACCTAGCTATCTATAGTATTATTCTATCGCTGAAACAATAATTTAATCAGCTGTTGGGGAAGGCTGGAGGTTGGACCCATGGGAACCTTCCACTCACCCCCTCCTCAGATCATCACAGTGACAGTAATGGAGAAAATAGTCAGCCACACGTCCAAATATGAGGACGTGGGCACACTAAGAAGTGGAAAAAGAAGGCACACTACCAACAAGGAAGAGGCCACTCTGCTTGGAGGCAAACTTCTTATTTAGGGAGAATTGATATCAACGGAGGTCTGTTCTTTTTTTGTGCCCACAAACCACAGTCCAAAATTGTGACATCAAAACTCCTTTCACCCCAAAATAAAACCCCTAACCCATGTGCTTGTGATTACTGCTGCCCCACCCATCTCTCTCATTCATTATTTTTATATATGACACTTAGTCTTGGTAGTTATTCCTCCTCTTATTGTAAAAATTGTAAACATGAAGTCAAGCAGGGGGCTGTAGCTAAAGGGACGAGCAATATAGTGCACAGGAACAGGAAAGTGTGTTGCGGATTTCCACAGGCTTTAAAGGTCCTGTATTATGCAAAATTCACTTTATAAAGGTTTTCTACAGTGATATGTGTCCCCATAGCCTGTGTGTGAGGCACCAGAAGCGAACAAATTCTGTCCTCTCCCTCACTTGCTTGCTCCACTTTTTGGGGAATGTTTGCTGATACAGAAGAGTCTGAGATTTTTTCCTTCATGACGTCAAGAAGGGAAATAACTACACACCACACACCCCAGTAGTGAAATGTTGTTTTTGACTGGCCCTGCGGATAGATGAGCCCGCCCTTTAAATCTACCGGGCAAGCGGCGCAAACACATACAGCAAAGTTCCGAGCAAAGCAAGGCAGCTGCTTGTTGGCTGCATCAACAAGCACAGAAGTGTGAGCCTCTGAAGACCCAGTAGATCCATTTATGTTTGCTGGGAATGTGTCAACAAAACTTCTTAAAGTTTTGCATGTGCACGTCCAGCGAGGACTGCTCTCTAAACATGGGTCCATACAAAGCAGGCTTTGCTAAACAGCTGAAGCTAAAGCATGGATCGGCGCCAACTGTCTGTGACACAACTCCAAAGGTGGGAGCTGGAGGTAATTTCATGTTGTGTTGCTTTACTGTGTATGCCTGCTCAGCCTGACAGCCTGTAAACATGTCCCTGTAGCGTTAGCACTGCGGCTAACCTAGCTCAGTCACTGCTGCTAATGATTGTGTCCTTGAATCATATGCAAGAGTCATTATTCAAAGACGGCGCATGATGTCATCAGGTTATCTAGCGGGTGAACGGGGGAGGCCTTTCACAATGCAGCGGAGAGCAGAGCCGAGCTGAGCCGAGCCGCTAAACTCCCAGGTCGCTTGGAGGGTCAGTGGACGTGGGTCGAAATGCCGCAACAACCCTTTCACATTGCCGCTGTCCCGCGTTCTCGGGACAACGGGTTTTTTTCATGCAGTGTGTAAGAAGCTTTATTTGGATGGTTGTGACGACTGTTCACGGTGCTGCAGAGTAACGTTAGCCTCTGTTGTTGTGATGAACGAGCGGTCTGCAGTCTTTAACAACGATAGACAGATCTCCCCGTGCTTATCAAATATTATCCAAGTTATATGCAGTCATTCTGATTGGTGTGCTTGTGTTAACGTTACTTTTGTTAGCAGCAGGCTGGTTAGTTCATCATGGCTGATAGTAGCCGCAGCAGCTAAAGGCTAATGAGAGGTTCTGGTGTAGTTGTTTGTTGGTTGGTTGGTTGGTTGCTTGGTTTATTGAGAGGTGTTGTACATGGCTGCAACGTTGAGCTGATAAAGGCTGCAGCAGAGCTTGAGGTGTGTGTTTGGTCTTGATGACTATTACCATTGCCATGAATCCCCCGTAAACATTAACGCAATGTAACGCCAGCAAGAGCAGCATCCTCTCCCCTAGAGGAGAGTGAAGTGGGCGTGGCCAGACACAGCACATGGGGATTTAAAGGTACAGACACAGAAACAGCCCGTTCTCATTAGAGCTCATGAGACCGACTTTTAGACGAATCAGGACGGGGTGTGCTGAGGCTCCTTCGTACTTGCCTTTTTCATGACATGAGCATTAAAATTACACAAGAAACTGAAAAAAGAACACAATAAGAAAGTCATTTTTTAGTGAACAGATTCTTTTGGTCTCACGCATAGCGACAAATCTGGCAATGAGAGGGCGAGAACTTAGGCCCATTATATGGCGGGTCTAACAAGGGGTGATGATGAACAGGTGTGCTGATTGCTTTGCACCCCAGTAAAGACGCCACAACACAGGCTCCACAGAGGCTCACCGAAGAAGCAACGGTAGAAGATACAGCGGTGTATCCTTAGCGGGAAGTTGTCTCAGGCATCTGTGATGTATGGAAGGGGTGTGACGTACATTATTGTTACACTGTATGAAATCAATCTTGAAATCAATTAATCATTTTTAGCTAATCAAAATATAAATTGTAATGGATACTGTGATGCTTTTCTGACAAGGATCATAAAATAGAGCAGTGGGCCCTAATCAAACGAGAAATGTCCCTTCAAAAAAACTAACCCAGACAAGAACGTTTTTTAAATGTTTGTTTATTTGGTTCCTCTTCTTGAGTTTCTCCCTTGCCTCTTCCACACGCGTCACCAATGGGCGGGGCTAAGACACTCAGAGACTAACTTCTGTTGTGTGCGTTCTCTTTTTACATTTGCTGTGATACAGCACATTGGTGTGTTTGCTGCATTTTTCTTTCTCATTTTTATGTATAATACAGTACACGTATGTATGTGCAACACATTTCTGTATGTAACCTTTGCCGTTGTCAGCCAATGCGTGGAGGAGAATATATGTATGTGTGAAGACAACCCTTGACCTCAAAACATCCAATCCACAGTGTGGTGGCTTCGACCCACGGCATGGGGGGTGTTGTCTCCGAACCCCGGGCGTCAGTTAGTCCGAATGCCCTTCTTTCCTCAACAAAACTTTAGCAAAGCATTGGTGAAAGCCAAAACCACATATGGAAAGGACAATGTATGTGCATGCAAAAATAATATATGCATGTGAGAGGAGAATGTGTGTGGGAATGAAGGATGAATGGTGGCTTAAACGGCTCTACATACTAGTCTGCGAAGCGGTTTACTTGGTCATATAAATGTTTTAGGTGATCCAGCTCAGTCCGCTCAAGTACATAACAAGAGGTAAATCTCCACCACCATCAACACATCGGGAAGGCGGGCTGACAACGAAACCACATGAGCCCGAAAAAAAGGCAAGAAGATCAAGACAGACGAGAGCCCACAGTTTGATCCCTCTGCGTTGTGAGCTCTTAAGATTATCTCTGTGTATATTTCAGTGTGGTGTGTGACTTTGACTTTCTGAGGATCCGTTGCAGTGAAGGAGAGTTGTTCACACTCATCACAATGCGTGTGACCTCTCTGTGCCTGTTCGACACAGCGAGTCATGGTGCTTTGTAGGCAGATCATCATCAATCATGGATGAAAAATTGTCTTTTTTTCCCGCCCCTGTCCCTCTGAAGCACTTGACCTTTCCCAGACCTTTTTTTTCTTGGGGATTTCTTCCTACTGTGATATCTTAATAAAAGATAAAGAGATCGTCTCTATGCTTGGGTTAAAAGTACCCTATAGAGAACACAAACACTATCACTCCGTGCTTTTTTTTTTTAATACGATGGCAGCACCACCATGTGTTCTCTGCTCAAAAAAAGGCCTCCTCCTAGCAATTATTATTTACTGCAATATTTAATATTCATTTGATATATATTTAATATCACCTCTCAAACCACCCAAAACCCTGGATGTTAAAATGCAAATTCCTCCAGTGTCTTTACTTAGTTAAGTAAATAAAGAACCTAAAATGATAATGCAACTAAATATAGAATGGCAAATCCAGCGACTCAATAGTAGAAGTAAGTAAGAAAAGCATTAAGTGATTAAGTGTGAGCTTATATGTATTTAGACAGAGAGTAAATTGGCCCAGTGGGTTTTGTTTTCCCCTGAGATGCTCCGAATATAACCCGAGGTAGCTGCCTTGGCCTCCTCCAGGAGCTCTTCCCCGCGGAGGCACTGCTCATGTGTTTGCACCGTCCTGCTGTGAACTGGTCTGCTGTGGCCTTATTCATGTGGAGGGGCAGCGCCGAAGAAGCTCCCGCATACCAAGGCCAGACAGTAACAACCTGACAAAGCTCTCAGTGTGCATGGCGACCTGTTGGACCATGATTCCCCCTCCCTCTCTTCATCTGCTCCCTTTCTCTTATGGGAGTAAACCTGTCTGAGCAGTGAACTAAAGGCTGCACTGGGGGAAAAAACAGCTTGTTTCCGCATGATTTGTGTGGAGGGATTAATCTGCTTCTGTCTCTATGAAATAGACTGAGGAGAACTTGAGATTTGCAATAAGAGGGGGTCCCTGCTGTAAGAAGCATATTTCACTTGCGCATCAAGTGAAGGTCAAGACTCTCCACGAGTTGTTGTAGCAAAAGAAGTTAAATCTCTGAGTCTAATCAAAAAAACCTTGTTGATTACTCAGGTTTCACACAGAGAGCTTTAGGGCCCTCAAAAGATATTAGACGACAGCGAGTACAAAAGAATGGGAAAGGCACACAAACCGAATGTAACCGTGACAGTGGTCAGTTTTAAATCTCCATGGTAACTTCAAGAAGATAAGAGGAATAAATGAGAGTTCCTTATTGTGCTCTTTATTTAATTTCTTGTGTAATCTTAATGCTCATGTCATGAAAAAGGCAAGTACAATGGAGCCTTGGCACACCCCTCCCTGATACGTCCATTCATTTGAGCAGGGCTGGTTCCCTTCTAAAATACAACATTTTTACTATCTAGCCGGTGTCAGGTTTGATTTCCTTCCAATTGTTTTCTGTATACATACCACCATTACTCCTACTTACTCCTACTCCTAATGTTTTTGATCCATTTATCGTCTACCACTTATTAAGAGCAGGGTCATGAGGGTCTGCAGGCTCACTGAATTGCACACTCGGGACAGACTTCATTTGGTATGTTGAAGGAAGTTGAAAATTGTAACAGGGAGATAATATGCAATCTCCACAAAGAAATGCCAAGACCGAGGTTTGGAGAGATGCTGACCATTGTACTACTGTACACTACTTGATACGTACTGTTCCAAGGCCTTTGAGGTATTTTGAGGTAAGGGTTGGGGCATAATTGTAGTTCCTAAATCTCGAAAATAAATATAAATGAGGCTGACTGACCTCCTGAGTTTTGCCTATAGAAGTTTTGTCTTTATCAAGATTGTGCAGCTTACATAGAACCATGAACTGCGTACTTTAAAGCTACAGTAGGTGGTTATTTTGGGGTATTGTAATGATACCACAATGTCATCTTGCACTGGACTGGCTTTGATTTCTGCACCAATTATAGAAGATCAGGCGGCTCATGTTGGACACACATTTCAGCTGCAGCGCATTCCTCACAGACAGCAAAGAGATGGAGTGCTGCATTTTGCCCAAAACTACATCTGGGAGCTCACTGTGACGGCCTCTCACGGGAAGCAGCAAAAATAGCTGTATATACAGTACATTACGCACTTTCAGGTTTAATTCAATCACATGAAAATGACACTGAGTTGTTAACTCACACAAAGAGCTATTGCTGCTTAATTATGATCAATCATATTCAGATTTTTCTATAAAGTTATGAGTAATATTCAGTGAAAATAAGGGGGGGAAATGTAACATTTGTCTTTGAGTTTTTTGAATTGTGGTGTTTTATGTTTTGTGACATTGATTTTGATTTTGCTGAGCTGTCCTGAGCTGAAAATCTAATAACAACCACACCCACTGATCAATAGTCACCCTTCAGCTTATTTTATGTTACATCACTACACATTCACCTAACAAAAGTGACAACACTTACAACAATTAACAATTCAACGGATTCAAGTACTGCTCTGTGAAATTTGATTTTGAATCTTTTTTCTTTCTCTTTCTTCACATCTACCCCATCCTACAATACAGTAATAAAGAGTCAATATCTGATAAGAGCTTTTTTTGAGTGTGTATGTGTTTTGTCAACGGCACAAACATGCCCTTAGTTTAATTTGGTTCCTTTCATCCTCCAGCCTACTTGATTCCAGAGAGGCAAGACACCAGTTCCCTGCCTCATTTTTCAAGAAAGCAGAACTTAGTTTGCAATTTTGCTCACTTTCCATTTTGTTGGCTGATGTAAAAAAAAAATAAAAAAAATTTAATGGACCGCAGCCTCCTTGTTTGAATCCGCAAAGTGAGAATGCTGTCTGGAACAGATGCAATTTGCTTAACATGTTAGAATTTGTTGGTTGCTGTCTGTATGTTTGTTAATATGAGTCTTTGAATGACTCTTAGTTCTCAAATGAAAGATTGATTAATTTTCAGAATGATTTACCCTAATTTTGCTGACATTTAAAAGTAATTGATATTTACCAAGTTTACATCTTTGAAAATACATATTGTAATCTTGCATATGAGCATCATGGCCTGTGTCCAAAATGGACACAAAGAGGAAAAGTTAAAACCTTGCTTACAAGCCACTTGCTACACAAATGTCAGTCAAACAGGCAGTATTGGAGGAGCAATAACAGGATCCAGAAACAGTTTGAGAATGATTTCAGTCAAAAACTGGCAGAGGGAACAAAACCGTCAGGCAGACACAAATCCAAAAACATGAAACTAGTAATGAGGAAACCCACACGAGCAAACACTGAAACGACTGCCACAAAGACACAAGACAAAGCAGGAAAGTGACAATCCTGAGGTTGGACACGAGCAAAAGGGTAATTATGCGAGCAAATAAACAAACTAAAGCAGGGCGAGTTCCTGAAGGACTATAAATATTGCGGCAAGAGAACACACTGGCTCATTGTTTTTTCCTTGAAAAGCACGGGTGAGATCAGTTCTGTGCTGAGAGCTTCTGCCTGTCTGAGTGAAACCTCAGCATGCAAAAAAATTAAGAGAAAAGAAAGCACACAAAAAAGTAAATGTGCTCCTCCCTGTTCGATTTCACACTGCAGCATTGAACTTGAGAGCATCAAAAAGCACTCTCCTTTTATTGTGGTTTTTGGAAAAAAAATCCTTTGGCCCCCTGTTGATTTTATTGCCGCTGTATCACTTTCATTGCCACGGTTCTGTGAGAGGAGGGACTGGCTTTTACTTCTGAGAGTAGCTGCAGCTTTGTGTTGCAGGTGAGGGATATGAGCACTGACTTTCTCATGCAGTTCCAACCTGCGTCTGAATAAAGGCCAGACATCATTTCTGCTGGAGCCTGTTTGAGCTCTTTATCTCCAGCTGAAATATTGAGGTACTCTTTGCCAGAATGTTGAAAGAAAATCACTCACTAAGGATTAAAATATGGAGGCATGGCGGTGAGTACAAAGTTGAATCATTCAACACAGTGTTTATCTCTGCCAATTGTAATTTTTTATCTGATTTGAATGGAGAACAAAATGGGGTGACACAACACCAGGATCAACACCTGCATGTGATTGTAAATTAACACACTTGACAAAAAGCGAAGTCTGTGCTGTACCAAGAGATCTGCTGAATTAACAGCACAATACACACAGTTTAAATATTGACACTTTTACAATGACAGTTGCAGGTGCAACATGAATTTTCCCCTCTTGTGTAAGGCAATGCATTTTCCATATGTTGATTAAGTATAAAAATTGTAATTATAGGTGTTTTATGTCAGTTTGACAGTTGAATAAGTAGAGTTTTAGTAATTTATTGTTTGCGTATCACAAATAGTTTCATACAAATCATATTTGAGAATCAGAGAATGGTCAGAAATGCCAGACAACAGAACAAAGCCAACCCAAACTACCTCTGGTATGTTGGACAGAGGAGCATCTGTGAAACGCAGTCTGGCGGAGCGGACCTCGCTGGCTGCACTCAGCTAAGAATGGAAAACTGGGCAGTCTCACCAATTCTGGATGATGGACAATTAGAAAAAAAAATAAAAAAAGAAAAAAAAAGAAAATGGTTTACTGGTTTGATGAGTTTCAATTTCTACTGCAAAGCAGGAGTGTTTTTTTGCCCCCACGTCTTTATTTGTCTGACTAAAAACAATGCAATCACAATCAACTGAGGAGCACTGAGGATAAATTGTTGCAGTATTGACTGAGCACAAGATGTTCACTATGGGAACACAATCAATAATTGGTATTGGGGAAAAAAGCAAAACAAACAAGCAAAGAAAAAAAAAAGGTGTGTTCACTCGAGATGACATTGCTACATGACACTGGAATTAGTACCATCATGTCAGTCCTGTACAAAGAAAATAAGCAAAAATAGTTTTTTTGGACAATGTCAATGAAGTGACTACAGCTTTTGTATTACAGGCACAAAAATAGTAAATAAATGTGTTGTAGTCATGACCGAACAAACCAAGACCAGGCGCACCAAAACAGACCAAGACCCACCTTGAGTACTACATCACTAAGTGCAGCAGTTAGCGCTCAGTGTCTTACTCAAAGACACTTTGACATGAGATCCACAGGCCAGGGATCGATCTGGTACCTGTCCAATTAGAAGTCAGCCACTCTACCCTCTGAGCTATGCCGCCCAAATAAGCGCTCATGTTATGGTTTATCTTGATAGTGCTCCAACAATTTGGTAAAAAAAAGAATGAAAAGAAAACAAGATTCAAATAACAAACCATGAAAATCCATAACGATTCTTGATTAATTGCAGACTTTTTCAACCTGAAAGAAGTTCAGCGGGATCTCTGGCTGGTACCATAAATTTTGATCAGGTTTTCAAAAATTGCTCAGCCCTTGTATGACCTGAAAAAGAAAGGAAGAACTTTCGTATGTAGCAAAGCATACCGGCATGCCTTTGACCAACTTAAATCTTGTTTGAGATCTCTACCTGTCCTGAGTCACCGAAATCCAGAGCTTCCTTTCTCAGTCTAACAGATGCAAGCGATACAGATCTGGGAGCTGTGCTTACACAACAAACAGAAAATGGTACTGAAGAGGGTCTTGGTTATGCACACTAAACTGAGCTGGAAGGAATTACTCAGTATCAGAGAGAGAACGCCTTGCAGTAATATGGGCACTCCGTTCGTATCACTGCGCACACCATCATCAGCTGTTTCACGGCGTTTACAAGCTCGGAAGGAGACCACTGCTACGCGTCTTCTCTCGCGTCACAGCGCTCTCCTTCCTCCAGCTCATGGAAAGGTGCGCGCAGTGATATGAACTGAGGGAAAATAGTATCAGGTGATTGTGAGGTCTGAGTTTTTCACGGCAAAGAATTTGTGATGCAAATGGGTTACTCCTTTGAACACATGTTGTTTTTTTGGAGTAAATGCTGTATCTGTGTGATCCCAGCAACTAGATGGAACGACTTTTTGCAACACCGAAACTGGACCGGAACCCCACACGGTGGGGAAAAGTCACTGCTGATGGTGATGGATCTCATACAACTTCATGTCAAAAAATCTGAACTGTTTCTTTAAAGGTTTCTTTAAAGAGATGCTTGGCATTGGCATTATGGGACCCTTCCCAAGAAGACCAAAGAGGAACGAATATGTGTTGGTAGCAGTGGACTATTTCACCCGCTGGCCACAGCACAAACAGTGGCTTAAAAAGGTCTGTGGACCTTTTTTGTCATCCTTACTTTTTCCAAGAGGCCACTGGAGTCTCTCCTCAGACATACTCCTCGCTGCTTTGTCACAATGCCATTCAACAGGATTGAGAGTGGGGGCAAAGGAAATTGCTCCTATGCATCCATAAATTTGTTCTATTTGACCAGTCTTTGGTGTGAAACCACTCGATATTTTGGATGTGGAGCAGCTACTCTTCTAAATCTGCAGAGACGGAATACTTTAAGTTGAAGTCTGTGCTCTGGCATGTTGGAAATGCAAATGTTTTATGGCCCTCAAATCAAATCATTGCAGTACCTGCTGAACTCATAAGAGAATTTATTTTTCCTCTTTCCGTCTTTTGAATGATACTGGCCTCGGGCAAAAGGAAAGAGCATTGGACAGGCCCTCAAAGCGTTATCCACTCACTGAATTGATAGTCAGGCTTTGACATTTTTGTCTTTTTCCTTACTGAATCATTTCTGTAACCTTTGACAGCGAAATTTTGGCTAAATGAGATGAGAGGTCTAGGATCCAGTGTTGCAGCTTGACAAAAGGGACTAAATGGTAAATTTGCGTCCTTAAATGGATGCAAATGTTTCATATTTCATATTATTCATATGGAGTTCCATAAAATTCCAAGACTGTCCCCATTCTTATGCTCCTCTGCCCTGACTCCTACAGATCAATAGGGATGGTGAGGTGATTATTGTTGTGTATTATCTTTATTATTATTATCCATTGATAATAACCATATGTGAATGAGCTCAGCTTCTGTTTCAAGGTGTGCATCCATGTGTATAGTTAGAAACAGCTGATGCTCCAGAGGGAAGTCACGAAAGATAGAATATGGTAAAAAAAACCAAAATGAAAATAAAGACTGCCCTTTGAACCCTGTAAACAACCAGGATCTTCACAGTGCATTTCAGACTAACTAGTTAGCTAAGTAGCACAGTTCTCATAGTGCTAGAATGTAACTTTTGACTCCAAAACAACAAAGGTAAGATGTGTCTAAGACAGGTTTTTATTTGTCAAATAGGGAGCATTTGGTTTGGTAATTCCATGGGACTTTCTGCTGTTAGCTGGGGGCTGGGGGAGCTAATTGTTACTAACAGCAGTGATGAATACTTACTTTTTTGAAAAACTTTCTTATATCAATTCTTGATTCTGTTGTAGTCGGCTCTGTGTGCTTCAAATGTACATACATGCTGCTGGTACCAAGTACTGGCGAGGTTGCAGGATTTTCAGTGATGTGGGCATTCTCTATATGAACAAGTGGAATAGATTACATACATACACACACACACACATATATATATATATATATATATATATACAATGACGCCACTGGGAGCCAGCTCAGTGGCCATATTTGGACCGTCGCTCATTCGTTCCCCTCTACTGCCCCACGCGTCTTTTAGCAACACACTGAACCACTAACAGCTCCTGATGAGGACACCATGCACAACAGCCTTCACCATCCGTGTTTGGATATATGAATGGGAAAATGGGAAATACAATTTGCATAAATCACTTTGAGTACACTTCATGAGGATATCGTACCAAATACGGGTAGTCCTTTTACCATTTAATGCTGTTATGCATTGAAATAGTCACAGATGCTCTAATGTTAGATTCATAGGGTAACTTGCACATTGATTGGAACAAAATTATATGTCTATTCGTTTTATCTTAAAACCTGATTGCAAGGTATAGGCTACCTTCTCTGAGACATTAATATGTAAAATAAAATGTACCTTTCTTCTCCTAAGGTTGAAAAGTTAACTGAGCTGTTGGGCATGCCTGGGACGCTGCTATCTTGATGAGGCAGTAGAACTGAAAAAAGGACCCACATACACGTATACACACACACGGAAATAGCAGTAATCAGCCACCACTGATGAGTCGCCTGCCCCTCCCCAGCAGCCATTTCTGTGGCACAGAGTGACGCAAAGTGGTGGAATCTGAATGTGTTTTGATTCTGATTCCGTTTACCTACATTTATTACCTTGTGGCTCCCTTTCACACCTTTTTGTGGCCTGTGACAGCGAGAGAGACAGAGTTTGTATATGTATGTGTAATCTCATAAAATAACATAAAATGAGTCAAGTAATATCATTCTTCCCGGAGCTCAGTTTGTCATTTGGCAGTCACACTGTCAGACTTTCTTCACCTCCTGAGGATTTCTCCATTTTAACACATCTAACATCTATTCACAGAAAAATGCAAGCGCTCAAGGAATGTTACATTGTGCCATAAAATGATAAGATTGAACAAAATGCCAATGTGAGCGTTGGTTATGCACCCGTACCTGTACATCTTAACAGCTAGAATAGTCTGTGTCTCTTTGAAAAATTCTGGGATACTATATTATTAATCACATTATTGAAATACTGTGGTATGTTACTGCATAGGCATTGATACAAAGGTCTGTACTGGTGCACTTTAAGTCTAAACGCAAATTCTGTTGCAACAGAATCATTCTGGTTTCAGGAAGTCGCACAACCAGCTCAAACCACATCTGATTTCAGTGTAACAGAGCACACACAATTTGAAAAGGTTTCGGTGGATCTGGGCAGGTGCGCACATGACAGACCAAAACTCCAAGGACAGGTGTGATGGATTTCCAATAGATTTCATCCCAATCCCATAAACATTAAGACCAACTTCAAGTACAATAAACATATACAAACTGTTATTAAAGGTGCAGTTAAGTCAAATCTGCGATTTCTTAGGAAAAATCTTAAATAATTTAGAGTATAGTTGCTCATAACAGGTAAAAAAATCGTGTAACTGAACAGTTTTTAGTTTCTGGGTTTGAGAGCAAAACCGTTTCTGACCATACGATTTTTTTGGGGCGGTACTTAAGAAGGGCCCTGATGACATACTCCGGGCCTCGTCCTCAACAGCCAGTCAGTTTTGACATTTCTGGTCTCACTGAATGCCGTACTGTTTGCTGCACCCGGAGATTATAACATCGTGGAGCAGTTTTAGGGGGACCGATTAGCTTTAAGCATTAGCCCTGGGGACTGTTCCGCGGTTTCTGTTTCTGTTTGTGTTGATCCGAGCATTTTACATTATAACATGCCTGTGTGTGCATGCGCAGCCACACTGTCTGGTGTGTGTGTGCGTGTGTGTCGGGTGGAGAGGAATGTACAGGGGAGCCGGCCAGCGGGAGCGGGAGGGGGGCGATGTGGCGAGTAGTTGGCCAAGTTGCATTTGGTTTGAACGCGACTGTACAGTTCAGAATAGACTGTGTGCATCCATTGACATTGTTGGGAGGGATTTGATTGACAGATGAAATTCGATGGAGCTCTACCAGTGGGCGTGACTTCCGTGCCTGTAGCAGAGACGCACCACAGCTTACAGAGCAGAAAGAGCAGCTTGATTTTTCATGGTTTTAAAGCATAATTTAATAAACTAAACGACTTTTTCTGGCATTCAAATTTGGCAGGATGGAAAATTAATAATAATTCATCTATGGTCATGACTCTTGTGACATGTTTCATGATGCATGGAAAATCAACTTGACTAGAGCCTATTTCATCAGATAAGATTAATTTACAGTACATATTTATGTCATTAATCTTGAAAGATATTTTGATTCCAGTTTTACCATTTACGCACAGTTAATGAAAAAAAAGATGTATATGGTTAAGACTATGGTTAAAACTAAAATCAAATGCAATAACATTACAATTAATTCAATAAAAAGATAAAAATGAAGAAGTTTTGGTGTGGTTATTGCAGATGTTGTCCTTGTTCGCCCTACTCC
>CAESWR010001237.1:248877-265741 GCA_903171835.1 Mullus surmuletus
TCACAGACATTGCTGACATTGGCCTCTTCAGTCAAACAAAGGCTATGTTTTCATTGCATGAATGGGTGTCATTGGCAGACTTTCACCCGTGTATTTTCTGAAGAAGACCATCTCTAAGAAGAAAATACAAGACATGAGACTAAGGGCTCTCTGTTTTGCCATTTTTGGTAGACCGAGAGGTGCCAAAGTGGGTGTGCCAGCGCAGCAGAGGGAGTGTTGTCGAACATCCACCTGATGAAGTGACAGTTTGGTGTCGGAGAGTGCTTACGCCAGCTCAGACCATGTCTAACTGTTGTCATGGTGGGGGACAGCTGATCTGGGGTGATTTTGGTTGATCTGATCGGTTGCACAGGCAGGCAGATGCCAAACTCTTCACAAAGGTGTGGTGAATGTCAGACAATTTTCATTCATAAATATGTGAGCAGCGGTCATCAACATTCTGAATAAATGAGTAGATTAATTTATTCAATACACTAACTTATGAAATTATTCCTTTGTCAATTTGATTTTGTCCATTGCATCTGATGACTTGACTACAGCCTCTCCAAAATGACTATCGCAATCAAAACAGCAGCAAATACAATACAGACTAATAGTATCACATCTCAACCTATCCCGAGCAGCCACAGGTGCCAGGCAATGGCAATAAATCTGATGACCACCTCAGTCCACACAACTGCAGTGCATAAGCAAGGAAACAAAGGAAATGTTAAGTTATGTCGCCTTTGCTTTTACAAACTGATGTGTTTGAAATTATAGACAACTGCAGAGATAATTTTAGTTTGTCCCTACTTAAAGCAATGGAGTACATAATCGGCAGGAGACGGCAGCGGTATAGGGAGTGTGTGCTGCAGCTGGATCTCCAATTTATGATATTTTATGATAGAGCAGGACTGCAGGTGGGCAAGGGGAAATTGTCTGGACGGTTTGGACCAGTCACATACTCAACCTTCGTTCTTTCACCTGTCATTGGGGATAGTTGACATCATCAGCCAAATTATGGCCATGGATGAGGATAACACTTGCTGCTCTTTCCCAGGGGCTGTGAAAGTAATGGCAGCTCTGGCTTTCTTTGCAGAGACTTTCCACAGTCTATTCCAAACAAGAAAACGTGTTTCATTGATGAGCAAAGTTATGATAAAAAGATTCAGAAAACTAGAGTCAACATTGGTTTGGCATGGAGAGCCCTGAAATTGATATGGCTAAAACTAAAGTAAATGGTGGAATGAAATGCAAGCGGAGAGATGTGGCCCAAGCAAGGTGGACGCAACTATTTGTTTTGGGCTGACTCCAATCCAATGTTTTTGTAAGAATTATAACATATTTTTTGCTGCAAGAGAAATTTGAGGAGTTCAAGGGTCGACAATCGGCATAGATATGACACTATGCAAGTTGCCATTCATTCACCTTATATCCTTTCCCACGGCAACTGTCACAGATAATGGTTCCAATTTCATCAGGGCCTTTCAACTGCATCAGGCATGTAAGTTGGAGTCAGAAATGGAGAAGGATGAAGGCAAGGTTATCTTCACTAAAATTGGGGAAGTACGGTTGAATGGCAGCACATTTTGTGGTAACGTGCAAGTCTGTGGAACAAGGTGAGACGTTAAACAATGGCCTCTGGGATTGTGGATGATGTAACCACAAAGATGTTACTACCTTGCACAACCAGGTGAAATTTGTTTTACAAAGCTCTGACTCAAGTCACAGGGAAACCCATATCCGAGTTGAATACCGTTTCCCCCTAACTTCAAATGAAATGTACCTGTGAAAGGGAGCAACCGCTTCTCAGGCATCACTGTGAAGTGATGAAGGATGAAGACCGTGGCACAGGACAGGATTCTCCAGGGGAAAGAAATGCTTGTTGTGCTAGTAGATGCAAATGTCCAGGTGAGAGCTGTTTTTTTTTTTTTTGCATTGACTTGTAAACCTTTTCAAGAATCACTGATGATCATATGTTGTTTTTGTTTTTTTTGTCTTTTGTGAAAGGGGTGTCTGTGTACTGGAGAAGATCTTCATAAGTTGACGGTTTTTAAACATCAGGTGTGCCATGTTTGTATCTTTTTGTTTTAGCCTTTGCTGTGTTACCACATCAAGCTCAGCTATTAAGACTTTCTGTCTGACCATTAAAGACTTGGATGCTGTAAGTGTGCAACAATAAGAATTTGAGTGAAGGGTGATGATTGTATCTGTTGTTTATCAATGGCTTGTTTTTGAATAGGCTCCTTAAGACAATGATCTAGTTTAGTCCTAATCTATAAATTGCGTCAAATGTAAGCAGCATCAATTATATTCTTTATATAAGAATTATTTTCAGTTTAATGTGTGGCAATGTGTTCAACCTTTTGTTATTGTTTGTACAAAAATGATCCCGTCATGGTTAAACAGCTCTTGAATCCCTGTGTTCACACCAAAGTAGAATTCCATGATTCAGCATTTGCATAATTGATTTCCGATATTCAGACAACCATTTACAGTGAGTCTTTTCATGGTGTGCAATGTGTGTGATCAATCTGTGGCTTACAAGTGTATATATTATGAAACAAACATTTTAGGTAAATGTGTATTTTGTTAATGCTACCATTTATTGAGAAATGTACATCCAAAAACTATAGACCTCTTGAAAAACACATGAATTCATCTATTTTGCTTTCCTAAAGAAGCTGAAAGCACCTTTGCCATGATTTCTGCAGTTAAATGTTTCCCACTAGAAGGTTTCTCTTTGTGAAACTGACAATATTTCATTTTTCAAATACTGAAGGCAATACATTTGAGTTAAAGAAAAAAATGAGTGAACCTAAGTGTGTTTATGTCAAGTGTCTATCTATTATATAAGGTCTTTAAATATTGAGGAATAAATCTCATTGTTTATCCAAAATATTAGATCTCAGATCCTTATTAGCTTCTTACAGGGTTGCACTATACTGATTGTAGTTTCTTCACTTAGTGTGCCTTAACATACTTTTCCACTGTTGATGTGATTCAAGTTCAGCTGAGTTCAACCTGTTATTAAAGCATACGATACTGTTAGTAGTAAGTAATTGCTGAGTGTCGAGGCTCTGTCAGGCTATGTTCAGGCTATTTCACACCACTGAAGGTGTTATATTGGAGATATTTGAACTCTAATTTAGCAGCAAACAACTATTTGCTGTAAAGGTGTGGAGAAGTCATGAAGTCACAAGTGGTGACTGCAGTCACACTCCCTCAGTGTATGATGTCCGAGCTTTCTTGTTATTTGTTTTGGTGGCTTGGTGCGTGAAGTGCACATGAATAACCTCTTCACATCCATGCATATGAAAATGCGAGAAAGCATGAGAAAAGCACGTTTCAAAGTTGATTTTAGAATAATTTTTGACAGAAGTATCTTTAATTATCATTTATTAAATATCAATTATAAATGATTTAACCAAAAATTCACTGACAAGATGATACTTGGATTCTTGGCTAGTATCCAGTGAAGGTTATAAAATTAGCCAAACTTGTTAACAGGTCAATACAATGACAGGCCAAAAATACAATGTACAGGTCTGTATATTTACAGGCGTAGAGGCATTCTTAGTTTTTCATAATTCTAAAATTTGATCCATATTTATTTTTGATTTAATTATTTTTTATTTTTAAGAAACCATGCTAAAGTAGGACACCATATAACCATGCATTCATAGGTCATGATTGCCCACAAGCACTCTGGTCACTGGCCTCGTGCCATTCGCTGACGCCCTCTGTCGCCAGCCAACAGCTGCCCGCTTCTTGTGATGCTCACGAAGCTTTCGTTTAAAATGCACACTAAGACGTGCAGACATCAAGGAGGAGTGGAGACTGGGGAAGAGAGAGAAAAATATGGAAAGCGTGCACTGCAAACCACTGAACAGCTGCTTATATGATACTCAGTCTGTCCTAATTTTAAAATTGTGTTTTTTTCATTTTAACAATTGGCACTCATGTAGTATGTTGCATAGCTACACAATGGAGTTTTGGTGCATGAGGAGTTTTCTTTTGTTTGTTTTTTTCTGCAAATATTGTTTGTGCTCTAATGACACTGCATACTTTACATTTTGATGTCTATATGAAGCAGATCTCCTTTTTGTAACATCAGATAGTTATATTCTTTGTTATTATGTTTTACCTTTTTATCTGTCTTTAATGATCAGTAAGGAGCTCATGTTCTGTGTGTAACAAGTCCGTCTGGATTTGAGGAGGCGGCACGACCATGCACTTTTATTTTTAGAGGTGGGGACCTGTCTGTCTCTTTCTTCCACTTCCTTCCTGTAACCAGTCGGTGTGGTCATACGGGTTGTGGGTGTGGCCGTGGTGGGTGCGCAATCCTCTGTGGTCAGCATGGCTTGCTGCCGGGGCAAACCCTTTCCTAGGTGTGCTTGCTGCTCCTATTTGCTGGGTGATTAACCCAGAGCATTTAGCGTATCATTCCCCATCACTTTTAGGCGTCACAGCAGTCCTGCAGGGTGAATAGCTCTCCGAGACATGGCTGCCTCTGCTTGGGTCCACACTGCTGTTGTGGCTTTGCCAATTTTCAAGAAACACTTTTTTCCCCTTGCTGTATAGCCACTGACATTTGACTGTTCCTGCCCTGACTCTGACCCGATAGAGGCAGATAGTTATCTGGGCTGCTCATCGGTGTGCGCTGTCTGGCTCTTCACCCCATTCACTTAAGGGCAAATCCACTATTTTAACCCATTTTTTGTTAGCTGTAATATTAATTTGTTTGTATTTGTTATTTTGTGGTGGGTTGTATTTCTTTAGAATTATTTATCTTGTTTATTTCTATTAAGTAATCTTTTTTTCCCTTTCTCTTCTTTCCACACTAATGTTTGGCACCCCCTTACATATTTTAACTATTTAATGTTTCCTGATTTGGTCAGGTGCAAAGGTCTGAGGTGGCAGTTTGCACAGTTTACTTTTCTTTATGACTACAGTTTCAATGGTGTTTTAAATTACGGATCCTCCTGCCTAGTGCTGATTTTGTATAATAGTAGTTGATGGGTGATTTTCTTTTTCTCGTTCATCATTTGCTTACTTTGTTAAATAAGGTTTTCTTTTTTAACTGAAATCCACATCTTGCCCCATGAGGTTTCGAACCTGTAATATTTTGTTGATAATTGATAGTTAGAACTTCGGGAGGGTGCCATTCGCTCCGGTGACATAATTCTTTGTGGAAATTATGTTTCCATTCATATCTAAAGAAAAATGAGTAGTACCTATTCTTTAGCCACTATGTAATTGTTTTAGCCATATGCCTAATGAGACGCCTGTGATACAGTATGAACAGAGAGAGGAACCCTGTTGGTGTCGATCTTTTAATGCATCCTCCGATGACTCACATTGGTTCTCATGTTGATCCTTTATTTCGCTGAAGTTGCCATAAAGACTGCATCAACTCAGAGTGCGCTATCACAAAAGACAATGGACAAGGAGAAGAAAACATATTAAAAAAAAAAGGGTAGTTTGATTTTATTACAATCCATCCCAACACCTGATGGCTGTGAGGCTGGCATACTAATGTGATGCTAATTGTAACCCAAACAGATCATTGACATTTGTAAAGTAGTTAAACAGGAGCCCGCCTGGGGGGTGTTTATAGTCTACACAAGATTTGTGTGCTCTCAATATATTTAACCCACTACTGTGACAACTACAATTGTCCATGGCGGGTCGTTAGTGGTACATGAATTACAAGTTTGAATTCCCAGAGTCATTTTCTGCCTGTGAGGTTGTCGGGCTGATGGTGTTGTATTTGTTTTTCATCAGCGAGTGTTTGGCTTGGCAGCAGGTTTCTTCGGTCAGACCAGGGGGGAAGAGGCAGGCAAGATGGAATTGTGGATTTTGTTGTATGAGCCAACAGGCTCCAGTGCCTCAGCAGACAGTGATTGGGCCGTGGCTATTGTAGCCTCTCAGGGGGAAAAGGTGCCAAGTGCTTGTCCATTATAAGAGGTTCTGTACTCTCTCAAGGCTCCCCCCACCTCACACAGTACTCCTTGAGTGCAGCGAGAATACAACATGGGCCGAGAGTGTTGTTGACATTTTCTGAAATTGCCTGAAAGCACTTTTGGTCAGCAGGAGCTGGCTGAGGAAGACTTCAAATCTTGCATGCCTGAGATAAGCTGAGAATGAGTAAAGAAAATACTTCAGAATTCATCATTTGGGAAATATGCATATTCATGTTCTCATAGAAAAGGTCAACACTATGCTCATGCCAGCGCTACTGGAACCGGGGTGTGGACGGACATTCTAAAGCATAGCAACTGGACAGAGTAAATTGCCCTTATTCATATAACACTTTTCCGACTTGAATGGTACTCAAAGTGCTTTACGACAATTCCTCATTCAGTTATGTATTCACACTCACATTCACTCACTGATGTGATGTATGAATGGAGAAAACATAGCTGAAACGCACCATAAATTCACATTGCAGCAAAGTGTAGAGAAGGCACAACAGTGAAGAAGGAAAATGGTTGGAGGAGACGGAGCTCCTTTGGATTAGGTTAAACAAATAAGTGACACTAAAGAGGAGGTAAAAAATCCTAAAGCAGTGGACTAACCACAGCAGACCATCTGAGAGTGGCATTCTTGTTGTCCTGTTTCGAAGATCTCCAGAACATGTTTTCAGTTTTGCGGGTGTCTCTTTTGTTGTAACAAAATAAAACTAAAGTTTTATACCTCACATGGGTCAATGGATTTTCAGGCAAAACAATTAAAGAAATATATATCAAAACACTCTTTCGTCTTGGAAATGAAAAGTACCTGGAGGCTGTTTCAGCCCACCGCGTCCTCAAGTATAAGAGACTTTTAACAAATCTGTCTGCATGGCCCAAGGCTTTCACTGCTGGACTGGTCAGTTCTGTTCCATTTAGTCCTTCAATCACTGATGGCCTCAGCGGCTGTTGTTTTGACCACAGTGTTGGAGGGCATGTTTTACACATGTTGCAATGTGGTGGAAAAACATTTCCATGGCTGTACTTGACTATCTCAGGAACATTATGCACTGAAGTGCCAAATGACAGACTTTGATGTAGCTGCTTCTGTGAGGCGCACGGCGCAAGAGTTTTCTGTCTTTTCTTCTTCTTCTTTTTTTTTAATACTTCTGGTAATACACAGATTGAAAAGACCCATTCTCCATAATCTGTGTATTTCTGCATCAAATTTGCATTTGGGCTCATCACTAGTCTCCAAAAACAACCCTAATTCAAGATGCAAATTACTCTTTAACTGCTCCATGTTTTCCTTAAAACTGACCTGATGTCACATGATAATTTGAAGATGAATAAAAATTCAGTACAATTAATAATCAACAACAACCACTATTCAATGCAACTATCTGAGCCAGCACATACATTTAGATCCATATTGATATATTTTTGATCTACGTCTTATCTGATGAGATAGCAAGCGCGTATGGCACGCGCAATGGACACTCAACCTGACCAAATTAACACAGTTTAAACCGTAATGTAAACTAACTACTTCACATCTCTATGCCAATCACAAACCGCTTGGGCATCACATAGAGAGTATATATTTGGAACACACATAAGATGTCTGGACCGGTCAGACGGTTCATTAACATACAGCCTTCAGATTTTCAGGGCATTCTCCGTGGCATGTTGCGTCTTACACAACATAGTAACACCGTGGATGCCACTATGAACTCATGGAAAACACATTACGGGACTTAAGACAGAGAGAGCCCGAACTGCATATGTCGTATCAGCAGGGAGCAGAGCACACAGGAGAGGAGGGAACGCCTCGCTGCGCAGCTCTGTCCTTAAATGTTAGTATTTGCGTCTACATCCGTTATACACATTTGCTGATCAGTAACTATCCGCATTAAATATCCCATAAATAGTCACACATGATGGTGTTAACAAGATATTTGTATCCCCCCTCCTCCTCCTCTTTTTCTTCCTCCTCGTGCTGCCGGACGTTGCACGCTGTCAGGGGAGTCGGAGAGCCGCCCCCCTCTCGGTCGGCCGGTTCACCTCCTGCATCCGGACCTGGACACATCTCCACCGTCGCCACTCTGCGCCTGCTCGAGACTGTGGTCGCCACTGCCCCCCTTCCTCATCCTCCTCGTCCTCCTCCCCGTCCTGTTGCTGCTGCTGTGTTCTGAGGCTGACAAGATGATTTAATTTAGTGATCAAATGAGTGATCCATTTCGAAAATGTGAATAAAACAATAAAAAACACTTTAATTTAAAATAAACCATTTATTGTTTTCATATCCTTAAATTATGTGTATATATAGTTGATAGTCAGGCCTACATGCAAATTTTATAATATTTAATTGTGCGAGCCAAGTTCATCTCACATGCAAACATTAGTGTAAGAAAAAGCCAGGCCAGGGAGTGTGATGCGTCCTTTATGCACAGGTGGTTCCGATTTCAATCCAGAATGTGTGTCTCCCCATATGCTTTGGAGAGAGTGTGGAGGACGCAACGTCCTCCGCAGCACTTAGTACAACCCTTGTTGGGCTTGGATCTCCCGGACCAGAACATCAGTCTCCTCCTGGAAAATGTTTGGCCGCCTGGCGTTGCTGTCCTCAGTCATCTTGTAGACTTGTAGACGAATTTTTGCAATTCGGAGAG
Source organism: Mullus surmuletus (assembly GCA_903171835.1). Classification (NCBI taxonomy): domain Eukaryota; kingdom Metazoa; phylum Chordata; class Actinopteri; order Syngnathiformes; family Mullidae; genus Mullus; species Mullus surmuletus. Next base: position 257,480 of record CAESWR010001237.1, read on the forward strand.
GAGCTGCTGTGATTGGTGAAAAATTGACTTGGCTGTGTTAAACCCACTCCACGACCTCTCCCCTCCCTTTTTCCTACTTGCGCTGCTGAAAGGGACCGAGATGGGAAGGGGGACTACCTGCATGCACCAATTTAGCAAAGTGCGCCTTAACACTCCCCGTCTGCGCAGCAGACCTAACTTTGCGCTGCGCCTCCAGACATTATCACATAAACAATAACAAAAAGCCTCTATGGAGGAGAACATTTTCAAAACCGAAAGAAAAATAATAATCTATCAAGTCCTGGACATGGTCTGGACCATGACAAGAAAGCCTGGAATATCAACATATTTTTTGTTTGTGTTAATTTTGTACCTTGCTGTTACAATGGATAAAAATTCCAAACTGCAACTTGAAAATCTAAAATGGAATAAAAAAATTACATTTGTTATCTGTTTTTGCAAATCAACTGCAGATTAAGTGCTTTCCCCAGAATAATTATATTCTAACAATTGAAATTCAAGTACCAATCATATATGAATAGGCAATTGTATAGCAGGTTTGTCCATGAAACATGAAATTTTACAAAGACAGGGGACAGGGGCAGTAAAACGTCAGGCTGGAATCACAGTTTGGGTTTAGAAAGAGTGAAAAAAGAGTGGAAGAAACTTGAAAGATGAACATTTTATTATCCTGGTAAAAATTCTCTAACCATTGACTTTTAGTATGGGGTCACTCATAATCTTTGTTGTGCACTATGCAATTGAGTCTCAAATTTTCATAGGGCAATTAATGGAATCTAATGTTGTTAATTTTAATCTTCTTACAACTGAAGTGCAAGCAGCATGAAGAACTGCTTCTGTGATGCTTACACAGTAGAACATATCTGCTGCAGTTGAAATATTTGTCTATCATTTTGTTCCCCCCAGTGGTCACAACTCACCACTGAATTTGTAACTGTGGACAGAGCTTTGCAGCTATGCACAATATGTCAAATGGGCAGAATAGTGAAAGAGCAGATGTCAAAAGAATGGCTGGTAAATGAGCTATACAAATGTAGCATTTTATCTACCAGACTTGTACTCAAAGCACTCCATATTAACTGTTTCAATCACTCACAGACATTCACGTGTGGATGGTGGAAACTGCTCATCCGAAGCAAGTTGGGGTTCAGTGTCTTGCTCAAGAACACTTTGACATCATCTCAATCTAGGGATCAGTTACTATACCTACTGAGCCATGCTATCCCTGACTACAAGGAATGAGAGGGGGAAAAAACTACATTACATAAGAAGAGAAATGTGGCTGGAACACATACATTGCATATCCACATACTTGACCTTAGTCATGGGACTGCCTCTTAAATAGATTTTATTTAGCACACAACAGATGGACAGTATCTGTCTTGTGTCCAACTTAAATTAATGACACTGTCAATCAAAGAAACGGAATGAATCAGAAGGTGGCAGCCTTCAAAGAAACACGTTGTGCTTGCTTGTGTCTTATTTGCTAATACTCATACCAATAGCCTTACTTTGTCGGTTGACACATGCATAGGTATTATTACCATTGAGGAATAATAAACATACACATTATCTGGATAATGACAATGTAGGTGAAAGTCAAAATAAAGTTATTTGTTGAAATGAACAAAAAACAAAATCTTTGTTTTGTACAGAATAAACTCTGGTAAATAATTAATTTTGTTCTATTCACTAGACCTCCAACATCGTCCAAATTGCCATTCAGCTTGTATGCGCAAACAACAAAGGATTACCCCAAGCAGCACATTTACCTTGGGAGGCAACCCCAATACTCCAACATATTAGCAGTCAATCATGGGCTCTTGAATATTGTCACACCAGCCTGATGCCTTTTACCCTGAGCAACACTCACAACTTGGCCATGACGTGGTCACAGCTGTTGCTGTGTTTGCTGTAGCTGGTGGCTAATGCTGTGTTATAGTGAATGCCACTAGCACAATGTCATCGCAACAAACACCAGTGTCGTATTGATAGAACATATTTAGTGTGCAGGCATTCATTTGTATTTTCGGCACATTTATCGCAGTCGCAGTGAACACGGGCGGCCACATGCATGCTCATGGCTAGCAGCGCCATACAGAATGTATACTGAATTGATAAAGTTGATGAAAGTGAACCATGAGAGCTTGGATGTGGCTGTTTGCTGGCTGTTCCAGCAGTTGTGACTGCTTGTGACGTTCTCTGGTAACGGCAGATCAAATTTACTAATCCATCCTACCGCAATAAACTGACGGCAGATTTGAAAACAAACAACAATATCCTCGCCAGAATAAACAATAAAACTGCATTTAGTGAGATATGAGAGTTATATTTTGACATTTATTTTTCAGATACAGCTAGACCATGTTGATGTGTCTCTGCATACAAGGTACTTTTTGGCAGTGGAAATGCGGCAAAAGCACGGTAAACTAGAGTAGAGCCGGTACTACGTAGGGTAATGCGCCATTAGGCAACGGCTGACAAAATATCCCAAGTCATGTAAAAAAACATTACGACCAGATGGGGGGGGGCCAGATGATATTCTGTCAGACATTGGAAAACAATTTGTCTCCTCGGTTTTTGAAGCATTGTGGCAAGAAATATGAGCAGCACATTAACATCTGCATACCATCCCCAGACCAAGCTGATGGAAAGAGTTAACCACACTTGTAAACAATTATAAAGCCTATGTCAGAAATCAACATAAACATTGGAATAAATATGTCATCAATTCAGCAATCTAAGAGTTTCTCCTGCAGAGCTGAATCTTGTTAAAACACTCAGCATCCCCTTGATGTGGTGCCTCAACCTGATGGTGATCTTTGAAGATTCTGGTCAAGAATCCTTGCTACCCTCCTGCTCAGGATATGCAGGAGCAGAAATGAAAAGCGTGTTCTGGAGATCTTAGAAGATTCTGATGAGGAGAATGTCCCTGATGTTGCAGATACTTCTGACAGGACTGCTCCCAGTGATGGTCAGATGGTATATCTATGGGAGGACAAAGGGTCTTACCTTCTGTAAGCTTTTGCTAAGGTGGGGTAGAGGGATGAAGGGTTATAGCGACAAAGCATATCTCAATGATATGTCATACAGCCTACTCATCTGTCAAGACTTCTACCTACAGTTAACACCCACAAGCATTGAATGGTCCAATTTCAACCATTCCAACCTTGTGAAAACTCAGCTCCTGGGCCACTGCTAGTACCGCTCAAAAGCAGCTGTGCATTTGGTCAGTGAGGGTGTGCACTCACCATGATTGCTAGCTGGAACCCCCGCTTTTGTTTGTCTCTAGTCATATCTAGTATCAAAAGAAATAAGTGCAGGTAACATAAGAAAACCAGTACTCCTTGCAAATGGTCTCGTCTCAGCACAAGCACCCTTCGCAACACCATTATACCCCTTTCACACTGAAATTTGCATGTCGATGCAGGATTTTCTAAACAGGATCGACCCGCTTTTGCTTGGCATAAGGGCGCTTTCAAGCTGCCAGCAATCGTGGGTCTGACCTCCCGCTGTGAGGGCTGCGTGCCTGTGTTTTTCTCTCCCGTAGGTCATCACGCTGAAGCGCCGAACACCGAAGTAAACAAAGACCCCGGCTATCAACATGCTAAACACAAATAAGCGTTTCTCCATGCAGAGACCCTCTGACATGTTATCAAACGCGTGGATCTCCATCCCATCATCCTCCATGGTGACGCGGCAGCGTCTGGATGTCTGACGGAGCCTCCGGACACTCACAGCCCGGGGAAACACCGCCACCTTCCCCAGGGGCGGCGGCCAGACCGCAGCTGCTTAAAGCGCTGCTTTCTGACGACATGGAGCAGAGACGACCCGGTGATGGGTGCCGGTACCAGACCTATGCTGGACCTTAGGTCCTCCTCCGAGGACACTTTTTTTGTGACCGATTAACCGAAAAAGGACTGAACGGATCGAAGCCTCTGAAACAGGAAGCAGCTACGTTCTCGGCCGTCTGAACAAGTTTGAACAGCAGTGATGTGCCGCATCAGCTGGCGGCTTGCCTGATCAGCTGTTGGGAGGTTCTGGTTCTGGTCCGCTGAGGAGCTTTTTACTTAAAACTGACACAGTTTTAACATTGACACAAGTTTGCTAGGTTTTCAAATAAATTGCTATATATGTGGGTAAATGCCAATGCAGTGGGCCTGTACCCCTGCAAGGGTAGAGCACTGACAACCTGTTGTGAATGAATAAAAGTCAATTTATTTGTACACCGTATGGGCATGAATGAATGTTTACTCCCTGAAACAGTGCATGTGTTTTCCTTTGGCCCCATGTTTGTGCTCACACCAGAGAGAGAAATACCAACCGTTCTTGTCTCTACACATATGAAGTATGCCCAAATTGATTACCAAAAGCTTAATCATTTTAAAGTAAATTAAACAACCATCTCGAAATAAATGTCACAAATACTTAAAACCTATATGAAGTGTGAACAAAACTTTGGACAAACTCAACACTGCATCTTCTCCATCATGTTTTAACAACTTCACATAGAAGTGAGTCTTTTGTATCATTATCTCTGCTTCTTTCTCCCAAAAAATCAATTTATCCACTATTAATGCTGCTTTTTGGTGGTTTTTTCGGTCCACTGGGGCTGGAATTCGATAATCCAGAAGGATGCAGGTGGATGGTGGGTTTTGACAGGCATGTGGCAATTAGGACTTGCAGAGTGACCGATGGCTTATTCCCAGTCAGGGTTTTCTTTTACTTTCTAGCGTAAAATATGGCATGTTAGAAATGTAACTGATATACTGAACCTTCAAAGCAATATACCAGAAGATAGTAACAAAATCATTTTGGTCAGAAAAAAAGTATTTATCAGACACAGCCTCAGTAAAGGTGAGGTGAGGTGAGGTGAGGAAGTGACGTGACAGATTAATCCAATTCACTCCAAAGTAGGGAAAAAAAGAAACTTACTCCCACGCTCTTTGGGCACATTCCATTATTTGTTGAACAGAGTCATGACTGACCTTCATTTGGACTAATGATTTGTTTTTAAAGCAGTCCCTTTACAATCAAATGAATTTATGTCGTTATCTTGACTACAGGGTACATTTGATCAATTTAACCCTTTAAGAACCTATGATTTATCCATGAAAAATATCTATCTTAGTTTGAGTAGTGCTTTACATTTAGACTGGAACACACTTGTACAACTCGTTGATCACGGACGCAGTATGTGTTGCACATGCTTTGTAAGTCAGCATCGGTGCATATGTGGTGATTGAGGGTTTTATTCCCGACTCCCACTTTCTGCTAATTGGTATTGGTTGGTTGGTTGGCACTCAATGTGGCGGAACCATGTAAACAGGCAAACAGAGTGAAGGGGGAAGACATAGGGGCTTGTTTGAGGGAAGCCCTGTATGTGGAGGATTGACCTTAATTATCTCCAGCGGGCCCTTTTGGTGGGTAATTGTCTTGTCCTACTAGATTTGTACATGTAAAAACACCATTAAACTAAATCATCAGAGGGTAAGATTGCTGATCAGGACACCAACAAATGGACAGATCTTGATCTGAGCCATCAACACCTCCACCACAACATGAAAATTCATCACAATGAATTGAGGTCCCACCTACAGTCAAGCACTATGAAACTCAACCAAAGAGAGAATGAAAGTTTGCGAGACACAATACAGGATGAAAAAAAATGCATCCATGTAAAAGTCAAAAAGTCCCCGCCTAGATGTTCTGCTTAGAGGGCCTTGGGCTGCAGAAGACAGGAAGATGGAGAGGAAGAGGTGATGTAATGAAAATGGCGAGAAAAGTGGCTCCGATCATGACCACACAAAAACAGACCCCCAGCACCAGCTGGGCAGGGGTCAAACACTGCAGACAAACTCCAAGGTGGAAACAGTGCACAGAGGCCATCAGGACAGGAAAGAGGAAACAGATTAGATTAGCATTAAAATTGTAATCCAATTGACTAATCCTGAAAGTATGGTGATCAGTTGCAAACATAGCTAAATAAAACAACCCTCTTTCAAACTGTGCAGTACCAACTTCTAGAGGAGCGTGTCAGGGAAGTAAAAGCAGAGAATGAAGACCCATAAAAGAGCACACCAGATATCAGATGCAGCAAGTGAAAAGAACAGAGTGAAAAGACTGAAAAGACAATAAGGATATTGAAGAAAGAAGTTGGAACCTACAGTGGGGATAATGTGCAGGGATTAAACCACATGAACAGGGCAATAATATAAATGCTGTTGTTTTTGTTTGTTTTCCCCCCAAAACAAACCAACAATGAGGAGGGATCTGAATGTTTTTTCAGTCGAACTTTGGAGCAAATTCACTGAACAAGGAAAGGCAAATGTATTCCTATTTTAATCTTCGTTGATGAACAAGTGAAGCTGTCTCACAGATGTCAACAACTTCCACTGCCTTTGTAAACAGTTTTCTGTGTTATCTGCAGCATCCATTCAATACAAAGGTTTATATCAAGTAGAAATAGTGACAATGACCTTTAACAGCTTTTGTGGCCACAGCAGCCATAAAAAAAGAAGAAGAAGTCTTATTCATTTCTGTATCAGGGTGAGAGTACACACTTTTGTTGGATTTGTGGATGTGCAACTACCTGTAATATGTGCTTCCTTGATTGCAAAGTCAAGATAAGAATAAAGTCGTTTGCATTGATGGTTGCTGAACTATTGTGCCTACTCTTTATGCAAAATTCACTTTCTTGAAACTCATAGACCAATAGCTGAGTTTCAAGAACATGAATTTTGCATAAAGAAACACAAACATAAATGGAAAAGAAAATATAAAATCACTCTACAAGTGGTACTAAAGGAGTGTGGAAATGTTAAGATATATTTTTTTTCATACATATTCTTAGATTGCAGCCCTACAGAGGAAGTATTTTTCGCGCCAAAGAGTCCACAGTGAATATTTGTCTTATTTCTGTCGACCTTGACCAATCAAAATATTGTTTCTGATTATTTTCCTGGGGTTAGAGGTATTTTTGCAGTAGAACATAATAACCTCCGTATATTTTAAACTCCTTTTAATCAGCAGGGAAAAGGAACAATCAGTTACATCACTGATTTAGAAAGTTGGTATCCTCTCCCAAACCAAAGTGTAATGCTTATTTATATAGCATCTAAGGCTTCCCTGGTTTATTTTATCTGGATGAGTGAAATTCCAGTATCAGCCCTGAGTTTCTATGGGGCGCCTGGGCTTGTCTGGCCATTCTCAGTCTTAGCAGATGTGGACAAGTTGATCTGAGGTAGAGCTGGTGGTGTTGGTGTGTGGCAAGACGGAAAGAACCCACCTACAGTGGTCTTTACTGTGGAAATGTTTCAGAACTGCAGTAATTGGATCATTTAAAGGCCTGGTGATGGATATTTGTCTAAACAGGCAATGAATTTAAAGAAAGGCGGCCAAGCAACACATTTGGGTTTGAGCAAGCCCTAATAATAACACAGTTTGTTATTGCCCCAACACTGTCATCAAGTTTCATCGAGATCATAAACTGGAGAAATTAGGTGATGCTTATAACATAATAGCATATTTAATAATAATAATACTAATAATAATAATACTAATAATAATAATAATAATAACAGCAATAATAATAATAATAATAATAATAATAATAACAATAATAACAGCAATAATAATAATAATAATAATGATAATAATAATAATAATAATAATAATAATAATAATAATAACAATAATAATAATAATAATAATAATAATAATAATAATGGTAATAATGATTTCTTAACCATAATTGTAGGAGAGAATATTGTTGTGATACCACAATGATGTCTATGAAAAAAAGATCGAGATCATAAACTGGAGAAATTAGGTGATGCTTATAACATGATATTATTATTATTATTATTATTATTATTATAACATTAATAATGATACTACTACTACTACTACTACTACTAATAATAATAATAATAATTATTATTATTATTATTATTATTATTATTATTATTATTATTATTATTATTATTATAACAATAATAATAAGAAATGTCTGAACCGTAATTGTAATAGAGCATATTTTTTGTCATACCACAATAATGTGGGGGAAAAAAGTTAAGAGGGAGAGAAAATGCTTTTACACATTGTTCACTTTGATGGATTACCTGTCTGGGCGACCTTTCATTGGACTGAAACTCAACCTCTACTTCACTTCTAAAAGGGGGCTATAGATTTAAACTATTTCAGCTACAGTGACCAAACATCACATGCAAGTGACAGAAAACTTTGTGTGCCACATGCTAG
>CAESWR010001237.1:291582-318073 GCA_903171835.1 Mullus surmuletus
CCCCCGACAACTTAGTGAGCCGGTCTGGTCGTAAATTTCCCGACCCACTTTCTTGCCCCAGTCTAACAATGGTCACCAAACATCGCCATACAGTGTCACCAACGGACCAAAGTGCAGTTCACGCAAGAATCGGCTTTCTGTCAACTTCTACGCCACCGCCGCAGCTGGCGTGAAACAGTGCAAGGACCGACAAACTTTTCATGTTGATAAATCTAATCGTGAGCACCGATCCTTGCGCACGCAAGTTTTTCTTGCGTGAACAGCTTTGATACATGAGGCCCCAGGAGTTTATTTTGAGTGTGGATTTTCTGAAGGCCGCTAGGATGCCGTTGATGGGGATGGAAGCTGGTGTGTCCGAAGGAGCCCACCACACTGTCCAATCCAGGGAGGTTGAGGAACTGTGGAGAAAGAATTGCCGTGCCCTAGAACCCAAGCAACGGGGCCAGTTGTTGTAACCTGTATGGAAATTTCAGACCAGCTTTGCCTGGATGAAGGAGAAGGAAGAGTTGGATATAGTTGCAGATGAGTCCCCTAGTACTTGTTCTCCTCCAGAATACTGGCATGGGGTGTAATGGCATTGAATGACACAATGGTCAGTAGAATTTGCCAACTGTCCCTTTACGTCATCAACCCTCAACATAACTTATTGAAAGAAAATGTAGTCTTTAGTGTGCTGTTTTCAGAAAGAATGAAAGACGTGGTGTTGTGCTTTTCTCCCATCTGATGTCATTGTGGACAGTTGCATGCTGGATCCGGTCAGAGGATCGAGGCGGCGTCGGGGGAACAGACTGTGAACAGTCCATTAACACAGAGGCTGTGGCTGCCAGGAACACACACACACAGATGAAAGCCAAGTTGGTAATGACAAACAAATCAGGCTGGGTTACAAAGAAATGGAAGCTGCAGATGTATGCGATGTCTGCTTCCAGACATAACAGCCATCGTGGTGTCCATCTTAAATTGCATTAACCATCTCGGAAGCTAGGCTTTCCTTTTCATTGAGATTAGCCAGTCTACAGATGAAGATTCTCCTTATCTGTTTTGTACATGTTAAGGAGGCCCATTTCCAACAGAAATGAATGTCATAGAGTAGCTTAGCTGTGCAAAAGATGTCTTGCACTAAATAGGGTGACTGTTACAGGCGTGATTTGATTTTAATTTAATTTCTAAGTCTTTCAGTAGGCCTACAACATTACTCTGCTCAAGTACGGTTGTTGTTATCCATTCTGAAAGCCTATAGACCTCTTGAATTTGACAGAACAATGTTGGTCCAGCCCCACTTAAATGGCAAAAGGGACATGCTACTGCTAAATTACCAGTAGCTGCCACACATTTGCCTTTTCTAATACCCTACAACTGCTTTCCTGTTGTGCAGTGTGCAGTAGTAGTATCACATGATCCTCAAAACACTGCTCAGCACATGGACAGTGTGGCAGGGGCATGGTCTTTTTGCAGTCCAGGTGCTTGGGTATGCAGCCCAAAGCAGCTGGTGAACTCCATCTAAGGCCAAATACCAGCACGCGAACAACAGTTTTCAAGTACCTTGTGGTAAAGTTGAAAATAACTTTGAAGATTGAGTTCTGAAACGGGTAAACAGGTGAGGTCTGAGCAGTCTGCCCAGGGGAAGCAACTTGGCGGGTTATGATGGCTGCTTGGTGTGAGAGGATTTTGTTTTAGGCTGTTTTTCATGAATTTCTCAACATACCTCTGTTGATGAGCACCTACAAGATAGCTCACCTCAAATGATAGTGTATCTTACAGTTTTTGGAGTGGAGAAAACCCCCAATTTTTATTATTATTTTTATTTCTTCTGTCTACTGTCGTGAAAGATGTGACGATACTTATGTGACTGATTTGTAGTTTTAATAGTTCAATAAATAAATAAATTATATACATATACATATACATATACAAATACAATCATTACTTCTTTTTTCAAATTAGCATTTTAATCTTTAGGATGAGGATATTAGTTTAGCAAAATAACAATTCACGTACAATTTATTTTGCAGCCATACTTATGAGTAGCATGCAGTAAGAGAGAGCAACACATGTATTTGCATTGCTTGCTTACCCATGATAATGTGTGCGATCTACCTTGCTACCGCCCCAAGAGTAGCCCTGATATGTTCCCAATTTACTAAACCATCCAATAAAATAACATTTGTTATGATTGGGTCTAGTCCACCTTATATTTTTCTTTCTCTCTCATCTTTTTTTCGTCGTAAAACATGTTGTCCACAAATGTATGAATACAGGAATGAGTTTACTCATCTCCTTGAGTCAATAGAAATATTTGTGTCTATCGGTTACAATATTGTACAGTCCAATGGGATAAATAAGAAAATATGCAACCTTCAAATGGGCAGATGGTGAGTCATAGCATTATAAAAACAGTCGTTGAGAAACGTACATCTTGGATCGCATATTTCCAGATATGTCAATTTATATTTACTGTAAAAATAAGCAGCGTGCAGTGGCCTACCTCATCCTGGAGCTTATGACAAGAGATGCCTGTGGGAATCGGCAAGATTCTGACATAAGGTTAGGTTCATCATTTTTATTGGCCAACAATATTTTTTCTTGGATCAGGACCTATGGGAGGATAGCAATATGTAGCATTTCCTTAATTAACTTGCGCTGCTGGGGATGAGTCGGATCCTTACCGTTATTAGGATAAACTTAAGAACGGCTTGGGTTGCTTATACCACCATCATTAGATGAAAAGTCATTGTCCTCACCTTGTCATGCTGTGAGTTTTTGTAAATCTGCAGAGCATTTGACAAGGTTTAAAATAAGGGCAACTGAAGATGATGAGGTTGCTTTGCAATTACGACATCACCAATTACAACATCTTTGAGGGTTTTTGAATTAAAATATGGCAAACCTTTTCATGATATTGTTATAATCTGGCCTATTCTATTATCTTTTTTCCTTTGTGTATTATCCATTAAACAGGGAAGATGTCAAAGTCTAATCCCCGAAAGGCTATGCTAGTAAAGCTCTGACAGTCAAAACACTAGATTGCATATTGAATTTAACAGAATTTAACACTTAGTCAATGTTGTTCATTAACGATACTCTGTGTTTTCATTGGTCCCTGACAGAGTGCTCTCCATTCTTTGTTGATTGGCTCATTAGAAGAACAGAGCATCCTCCCTTTTTTCTACACTTAATGTGCCTCCACCTGGGCCCTGCTTATTTGACAGGTCCCAGCAATTTAAAGCTGATTGGAGTGACAGACAGAAGCCAACACTTTGAATAACTAGGTTATAATGGTTTTTGATTTTTCATTATAGCATAGTTTTATTTTATTTTTTTCTCTCTAACTCAATTAGTTTTGATTAATTTTTATAGCAGGTTTGGTAGTTTTCGTAACCTGTAGTTTAAAAAAAAAAGATTCGTTTTAGTTTAGTTTTTATTAGTTTCTGTTTTAGTTTCAGTTTTAGTTTTTTCATAGTTTGGGTTATTTGTCAGGGGCAGGATTCAAAAAGAATAAAATAATAAAACTCAACAAAAGATAACACTTAAAAAATGTATCCAGTCACTGTTGAACAGCCAACCTTCCACAACAACCATAACAGTCCACAGCACAGCGGCCTTAAATACAAAAAGTGTGTGATGCACCACCTCTTTTCTGTGGATGTTCTCAGTCATCCAGCTCATTGTATATCTCAAGTCATTATAAGGTAGGCAACTGGACTCACCTCAGGGAAGTCAAGACGTTTCGCCTCTCATCCTTCCTTCGCTCTCATCCTAAGAGCTTCTTCAGCCAAGAAGCTGCTAAAGAAGCTCAGTTCATTATAGTAGAAGTTTCTGAGCTTCTGGGATGAGAGGCGAGAAGGATGCGAGGCGAAACGTCTTCACTTACATGAGGTGAGTCCAGTTGTCCCATACATGGCCACACACATGCACACACACACACACAGTAGTTTGAAATGCTGAGCAGTGGCAGTGTCCCTATTGCTAATGCTAAAGACTAATGGCTGCGGTCACACAGTTGTGGATCACAGCAGCGTCCAGTGAAGCCGTTAAAGTCAACGCTGATTGTTCCGGACTTGATGTACAAGTCTCAGGAAAAACACACAACTACACGCCCCCCCCCAACCCCCCCCCCGGCTTAGCGGTTCCTCCCCATCCCACACATACACGCTTTTATCTTTCTCACCGCCGTATGACCTAGGACTCTGTTGCTTTCTCCCAACTTTTGTGGCCATAGCGCAGGCAGAGTGATGATGAGAAGCCGACTGAGCGAGCAGCACTGCGAGCTCATGTAAAATTGCTCAAGCAAAATAAATCGATTTCATATCAACATGAAAACGAATGGATACTTATCCATGATTTCAGTACGTTTTAGTTAGTTTTGTAAACACACCATACCGTTTAAGTTAGTTATAATTTTCTTTTAAATATAGTTTTTATTTATTTCAGTTAATGGAAATGTTTTTGAATTCTAGTTTTCGTTATTCCGTTCGTTTCGTTAACAATAATAACCTTGATCGGCAAATCCTTCCCTCCAGTTATTGCATACAGGTGCTAAATGAAATCAGTGGGGTCTAATCTGTCTTAGGTTTCAGAAGGCAGGATACAGGGGAAAATGTCCTTTGCCCTGACAAAGACTTCTCTCTTTCCTTAAGCTCCTCTCCACATCCCTCAGATTCTCATGGCCTTTTTCTCCGAGCAATAACTCTCTTCTCTCTCTCTTTTGCCACATCACACCTCCACACTTCCCTGCTGGTCTCTGCTTGCTCTCTGTTCTCTCATCTCTTGCAATTCCTGTGGGGAGATCACAGCCTGGCAGGGCCTGGCTGCTTTATTGAACAGCGGCTCCTCATCTTTCTTGTTATCGAACGGCCCAGCCGTCAGCGAGCCTGCCAGCCTGTTCCTATTGCACCCCATTTGTCTTCATGTTTGGGCAGCTATTCTCAGCCAGTTTCGGAACACACGTTGGACAGACCCACCCGGCACTGTTACAAGATATTCACCACTCACACATACCTATACATGCAAACACACATACGGTGCCATATGTCACAGGACATAGTATACAATATGGGGGAGGGGAAGTCCTGGCAATGTATCATAGTTGTTAGGAATGGAGAGTAATTTGGCCCTATAGCCACACATGTTCCCAGCTAAATGTAAATACCCTAACAGGGCTGCACAGATGTACATGTCTGGGGCACATTTCTGCTGCTCCGTTAGACCCTTTGAGAGCATAATCCAGAAAATGAAGCCCTTGTTGAGCTCCATTTGTGGAAGACAGACATTTAAGTACTGTCTCTCATGTTACTGACAAGACCCAGGGTACATTTTACCCCGGTACAAACGTACAGAAACTCCCATGGAGAAGCTTATGTGAAATCCCCCACAAAGTTATGAATGACGCCGCGGTGGTGGTAAAGTAAATTGTCCGAGGAGAAAAATCAATTTAGGAAATTGCTTGAATTCTTGCAGGCCTGTTTCATTGTCATTAAGAGATCGCACAGAAGGGAGGAGATCAGATGAATGTCTCCTTGTGCTTATGGGGCATGTGCATAGCATATACAACTGCCTCTGAGGGCTTATTAATTTTGTCTTTATTCCAGCAACTGGGAATGTTCTTTTTTATTTCTCTGCTTTTTAAAGGTAGGGTCTGATCTCATCTCAGAATTGTGTATTTTGGCTTGACATTCTTCCTCTGATAACACATGTGTCTCCTGCAATGTTTATAGTCAGTCGCTATTCTTTGATCCTGAATGCAGTAATGCAAAGACAGTTAAGAATGGAACAGATGTTGGTGTTGTCCTAAGCCAGGATGTGCACAAAAGCATGTATTCTGCTCCCAGTCACTCTTGCTTCCCCTTGTTTTTTTTTTCCCTCCAAGGCTTTGTTGCCCAACAACAGCTTAAATTAGATCACTGTCCAGTGTTTTGCTCTGATGATCAGCTCATAAGCTACTGCAGGCTCCTATGATCACTGAGGCATGAGTGCAACAAGATACAGCAGAGAGAGTGACTAGTTGTCATGCACAAGTCCTGCAGTAACCATCTGTTCCAGCATGTAAAATCACTCGGAGTGAGTGCATAAAACATATCCCAGGGGCCCCGCACACTCAGCTACCAATGAAACAGAAACACGTAACTGTGAATTTAGCTCACGCTACACAGACATCTTCACTGGCGTGAAAAAAATAAAATAAAATCAGTGCCTGGATAAATATATTTACAGTGTGGTGATAAACACTTCAGTTTTTTTTTTTTGCACAAATGAGTTGAAGATGTCTTACTTTCCTTGTGTGGTGACTGTTGGCATGAATTCTCAATTTAAGGCGTGTTTCGCTATCAGGGCCAGTTTTTAATGAAAAAATAATAATATAACATAATCAAGTTTGCTTAACTTTGACATAAGATTTGCTCTTGGTAATTTATCTTGGTTATGCATGTGCGTGATTGCTTTAAAATATGATGTTGCAGGCCAGGGCTTCTTTGGTCTCTGTAGTAATTTCATTTTTTTTTATCACATCATAGACATATTCGGCTCGTATTCATAAACTGGTCACTGCCTTGGTGACTGAATAGAGTGACATCCCATGTCATCCCTACAACAAGTGTGATTTCAGTTGAGAGTGTTCTTATTTGTGGGTCTCAAGCTATCACATGGATTTAGGCTTCAGGGTTGTCCAACTTGTTGGCAGGAAAATAAATAACATTCTTGCATTTTTTTCTCCCTGGGAGCACATTCTGTCCATTTGTAACACACCAACAGTCACATATCAGAATTTTATAACGCACTGAAATGTGACTTTATTGATCTATTGTAGGTGACTTTAGATCCAGACATCTGCAAATGAACAAATGTTAGTCTCACCACTCAGATAAGGCAACGTCTCATCCACATAGCATAGCTCGGAAGGTCGAGTGGCCATCTTGTAACTGTACAGTTGCCGGTTTGATCCCCCAGTCTGGAGAGCTCATGTTAAAGTGCCCTTGAGTAAGACACTCCTGATGAGCAGGTTTTCAACTTGCCCAGCCACCTCAACCACCAGTGCGAGTATGATCGGGTGTATAAGGTCATGTGTAAAGTGTATCTTTCAGGTAGAACAAGTGCTATATAAAAACAGCCCATTTACTATATCTTGTCTTTATTTCAGTAGTGCTGTGCTGTATTCATACAAGTGCTGTGTTTTGAGCAATCTGGATGTTCATGGTCTCTTGGGATGGCACATTTTTTAAGACAGCTGCATATTCTAACGATAATATGTGAGCAAGCCTCCTGATTCACTATAACAGTGTGATTACAGAGTCAGACATGGTTAAGGGGTGTTTTAGTTCTGTACACTGACAACACACTCGGGCTTTAGGCTGTCATGAATATTGATCTGTTTATATGATTCGGCTGAGTATGTGTCTTTGTGAGAACAAGATTTGGGTGTAAAGTAATTTGAAATTGCTGCATATGAACTGCATCCATGATTTGTTGCCTTTTTTTTTACCCATTGATTTTCGAGGTCCATAGTGTTGTTTTTGTTTTTGTTGCAATGTCCCAATATATTGTCAGTGATTACGGAAATGACCTGAGGTTACTCTGACAGACTATGTAACTGTCTTTTCTGTTATCAAGAGAAACACATTTAAAGGGTTTTTTCCTGCCTTGCTGTGTCATACATTTGACTTAGTAAATTGTATGAAAATGGGTGTTGAAGGTCTGTGGGCTTACTGATCACACTCACTTTACAGACTCTGGGAAGAGTATGAAAGCTTCTTAAAACATAATTTACTTTCTTGTTATTTATTTACTATTCAGTCAATATCATTTGCCTCCATTTCACAGTTTTGGCTTTTTTGCTTATACAAACTAAATATTTGAAGAAAGGTGTCATCTATCATAATATTTTCAACACTATCAGAGTCTGAAATCTCATCTACCATCTGAATTTATCCAATTAAAACATCCTTGTCTGTGACATCCTTAGAGACAAGCTGACAGATCACTAAAGAAATGTTTCATAGGGTCAGAACTGTATCTAGTCGCCAATCCCTTGGCAAGGATCTGAGTGTGAAAGGGTGAGTCTGTCTTTCGTGAACCTGTAATGTTCACAGACTTTTCCCCTGACTGATTGGCGCATTTGCTGTTGAGCTTTGGAAAGACCTCATCATGACATTTTGATTCCCGAAGGCAGAGAGGTCATTTCAGAGTCCCAAAGTAACAAGAGGGAATGTTTCTCAAAGCCTTGGAGAACTTCGCTGTCACTTTGAAATCCTGGTTCATGACTTTACTATCATTTCTATACACTTCCATTACGAGATCCAGTATAGAAGAGGAAACCCAATACACAGACACTATCAGACCTCCCATTTAGTCTCACAAGTTTATGAGTTGGTGCAGGTCTGTCCTTGACTTCACAAAGAAGGTTGTATCAGAATGCATATCAAAATGGATTTACCGCTTTATCATTTGTTTGGAACTTGACAGTGACCATTTCCTCTTCAGAGCCCAATGCAGCCACTTTGGTCCATGTGAAAATCCAATAAAAACCTGCATTCTGCACATGCATTTGTCATTTTTCTTGTTCTCGTGTACAAGCAAAATCAACACAAGGTTTGGTCTATGAAAAAGCCTGATGTCTGTCTATTTTTTTCTTTTTATTCTGTTGGCAGTCATCCAGGTAGAATAGCTAAAACACTAACTTTAGATATTGATAACTCATAAAAACCTAGGATGTTTCAAGGATATGAAACCTCAAATTTAGCGACATTATAAACACTCCCTGGGCTTTCAAAGAAATTAAAATTTAAGAGAGGCAGAAAAAGGTTACACTCACACTAGGCCACCCATATCATAATCCAAACTTTTTCATACAAAAATTGTGTCCAGTGTGAGTGTAGCCGTTTTATGCCTGACGGGTAAATTCTACCGGTTACATTGCATTACAGCTCCGATCGCGAATGGCAGCCCTAGTAAATACGAATGCATTATAATCAGTGTGTATGCAGCTATAAAATAAAACATCCAGTTGCTTTGTCTATTACTGGCTTTGGAGAATCATCGGCCAGGACAACAACAAAACAATAGTTGCCTTGTTTCCACGGCGATCGCTTTCCAAAAACTGTATTAATGCATCATGTCATTCAGAATCAGTAACATAGAACCATCAGACATCGGCACTACCGTTGGTGTCTGTTTGCCGCGATCGTGCACACACACACAACACACGGCGCCTATGATCAGACAGCATTTTCGCATGATAGAGGCACAAACTTATCCACTAAACACACATAGAGCAGCCCCTCTGATACTGGTCTTAATAGGGACCATCAACTTTTTCCGGATTTGTTGTTCTCGATCTGACGTTAACTATTTAATTATTACGATACGTCGCCTCAATGCAAGTGGTGGGGCAGGGCACGCAGCCGGCACGCAGTCAGAGTACAGATGCCCATTCTGTGGTCCCACTGGTGCTTGTGTCCAGTCCGGTTCATGCTCATGGAACTGCTTGCTGCTGCAGTGGACACACAAGAGACATTGCTTATAATTGAACGTTTTACATTGATTTTGTTTGCAATCTTGTCGCATTTGTTGCGTTCAGTGAAACTCGACTTTGCGACGTGATGACTTATGTACACGGGCAATTATGCTTGAGCATGGTTCAGAAAAGGCAGTGTGAGTGTGGGCCCGCGGGGGAGTGAGGAGGAGGGGGCAATCGTGCTTCAGTACGGTATGATCCAACTGGGCCTAGTGTGAGCACATCCTAAGACCATGCTCTCAAAGTGAAAACTCTTTCCTCTGACTGAGACCAAAGTCTCTCTGATAAACTTATCTTTCATCACATAGAGAATGCCTCCGACAGTGTTGCTAAAGGCAAGATGAACAAAGCATGGATAATGAACATGCTGTCACTGAATGCGATAAGTGATAAATGTGTTATGTAAATAGCATAGAGTAAAATAGAAGATGCACCAAATGGACCAAAATGTTTATGCAACTGCAGCAAGCAATTTATGTATGTGCTGAATCAGAGGAAAGTCAACGTTAAAGTTTGTTTGGAGGGAGACAATGTCAACATTTCTCCCCTGCAATTAGAACACTGCGTAGTGCACTCTCTGCTGGCCCATTTGGGTGCAGGCTCTACACAGAAGCAAACCAATGATAGTGATCAATAACAGTCATGCTCCAGAATGACCTGGCCACCCTTACAGGCCACTTTAAAATACATCAGCGTGCCTGCTAACAGCACCCCAGCTTGTTATTCCCTCCCTTGGGCCTCAATACAGTGAGAAAGGTGAAGGGCAACCATGGCATCATATATATGTGCAGTGGGAGAATTTGAAGGTGACAAAGTCTCTGACTCACCAAAGTGGCTCAAGGTTGCATCTCACCCAAGAGGCCTCTCACCAAGAGGAGAGAAAAGGACAGAATGACAACTGTGAAATTAATCGACCCACACCTAAAGTACCACACATGCACAAATAAAAAAATCTGAAAAATAAACAGCAAAGTCTTTGTGCTGAATCTTTTTTTGACCATAGACGGTGTATGATAACCATGCTTTAAGACTTCACTTCTACTTACTTCTTCTTCTTCTTACTTCTCCACTTCACATCACTTTAAAAGTCACCTTCCGGGCCAAATTAATTTTCGGAAGGTTTTCTAACAGTCATATGTGTCCCTGTAGCAGTATGAGGTGCAAAAATGAAAAACTTCTGTCACCTCATTTACTTGCTTTCTCCATTTTCTGCCCACTGTGTGCTGAAACAAGCAAATCTGAGCGTTGGAAACTTGTGACGTGGAAGCCACTGGCCACTCCCCCCGGCTGTAGTGGAGGCTGCTGTCGACCAGCCCCCCAGATAAGATGAGCCTTACTATTAGCTGGAGCTAGCATTAGCTAAATGGTAGTAACTGAAAAAACACATATGAACAAAATCAGAGATTTAAAAGAAAAATTTAACAAACATTCTGAAACGTCCGCAGAATCTGAACATGTTTGGGAACGGGAACCTCTACTTCTGTGTCTGATTCTGGTTCAATTACGTACAGTTGAACGAGGGCATTTCGGCCGTAAAGAACAGTGTATTGTACGCTAAGAACGTACACCAGTGAAAGTCGCATCCCCTGCCCAATAGGAGCGTGGAGTGGGCGTGGCCAAACACAGCTCATTGACATTAAAAGTTACAGGCACAGAAACAACCCGTTCTCAGGAGAGCTCACTAGAGCCACTTTTAGACTGGCTGAAATTAAGTTCCAAAGGTGAATTTGCCTTTAAAACCTTTAAAATAATGCTTTTTGGCCTCAGGCAACTAAATGAAATTGTGTTAAATACCCCATAGAAGGTGACCTTTAAGGAATTGCAAAGAAAATTGAAAAATGCTGTACATTATTCCATTTTTTGTTTCATTAATAGGCTATTTGTTCTTTATTTTTGATGTGTGTCTAATAAGTAATTAATCCCACACATTCAGTTTAGGTACATCATTTAATTCAATCTCTCTTTAACTCAATCATCTATTCAATGATTCAGGGGGTTTGATGAGCGCTGTTCGCATATTTATGAAGTAAATACGTTTGACATCTACCACATCTGTCCGTGGAGTTCGGCATTTGTCCACCTGCGCCCCGATCAGATCCACCAAAGTCGTGTTGGACCAGCTGTGCTCCCCTGCAACGGCAGTTAGACGTGGTCTGAGCAGGCGTAAGCTCAGGTCGACCTTCTCCTACCAAATTGTCCATTCTCCACCGACACTCCATCTGCTTCGCTGGCACTCCCATCTTGATGAAGACCGGTCTCCCAAATTGGCAAAAATGTGCAGCGGCCCTCGTACTGCCACCAAAATCAGGATGCACCGGCATTTGCACCCCGCCAGACTTAAGCCATCTACGAAAATAGAGCTCTTAATGATCAAAGAATCTGGGGGTGACTGAGAGGTTCTATAGTTAGAAAACATTTAAAGGGCTCAGATTATTTCTTTTTCTGTATTTCTTTGTAATGTAGTACTCGAGATTGGTCTTGGTTTTACAAAAGGTCTGAAGACCACTTTTTAAAGGCATTTTTATTTAGCCTTGTCTCGGTCTCAGAAAGAGTGGACTCTGAAACTTTTTTCAAGACTGTGGGAGACCACCACTGCCAGGCTTGTAGACTGTGCATGCTTCAGAGAACAACAAGTGATTAGAATCATTGGTAGATTGATATCTCCGTCTTCAACTTCAAATGTCTTGGCCTTGAATGGGACTCAAACCCAAAGTCTTGGTCTTTGTGCCCTGTGGTGTCGGTCATTAATATAACACTTAGGGGCCAGGAGGACCATACAGCCCCATTTGGGGGAAAAAGTATCTCTTAAGAGTATCTCTTTAATATGTACCAGGCAAGTGCAAACATTGTGCATGCAGACAAGATAGGGAGTGGGGACACAGCTCGTTGTCTTGGGAAGGGCTGTACATATGACATACTGTAGATGGTAAATGCCCATCATTGCCCGGCAGTAGTTTGTGACAAGGATGACCATCAAAAAGCCTTAAAAGCAGATTATCTTTCCAGATTACCCTGGAATGTGTAGGAACCTGAAAAATAAAATGGGCTTGTTTTCAGTGTTATTACCTTACTTGATATACTTGGTATAACTTACACTAGGTCTAACTCACACAATACAATCTTTACTGTGTCCAAACAAGTTTGACTCCCACAATCCAGATTTTTTTTAGTACAATAACCTTCCCATCCCCAGTACCATTGAAGGAGGTATAGTTCAGCAGCTCCACAGTCACACAATGTGGAGATGATGTAGTCATGTTTAGTGGACATGATTTGGACATGCAAGAAGGCTGACTATTTACAAGATGACTCCAAAAATGTCAACAGTCATTACAGTGAGGAATATGATCTCAGTGTTGTTTTCCGATGTGCTGCAACCACAGAGAAACAAGGATGCTTTGGGATCATGTGCAACTTGATAACATGTATGGTAACTGTCCTTGGGTACGGTACAGAAAGAAGCAATGTGAGTACAGGCCAGCCAGGGAATGGGGGGGTAGGTGCATTCATGCTTAAAAGAAGCATATGTACACTGTATAGCACTGGTCCAGGTGTGGCCCTGTGTGGTACCCTACATTAACGTTAGTGCAAATAGAAGATCCATCATTGACGTTGACAAAATGTTGGCCATCTTTAAGATGAATCTAAGCATCAAGCAACTTGACTTAACATAAGTTAGTGTAACATTTCACCTTTCATCCAAGAAGCTTCCTGAGTTCTGAACTACCTCATTCAGGAAGCTTCTTCACTGAGCTATGTCCACTTGCCTACCCTGAACGCTTAGCTATATAATACTGTGACCTTGATCACTGAGAATATTCACCACTACCTGCCAGATAAGACTTAAACCAACTCAGTACAGTTCTTTTATTGCTGAGTTGATGGTTCAAACTCTGCAGTAAAATGTGAATCTAATGTGTCAACAACCGCACAAAGATGCAATGTCATCCACATGCGAGTCCTTTATCTGACTAAATAGGGGGGTCATTTGGAATTTTGTCTAGTACCGTCTCCATGTTATGATGCATTCTACATTCTGAATTTTACTCCTTGCAAAAAAAAATGTATTCCAGAAGGCCATGCATACGAGGGGGTTTGGAGCTTTTTACAAGGTCACTGCATTATTTCTCCAATTGCATTAACTATCAATTTACAGTGTCGAGAAGACTTAGCAATATGCTGCTCTGGTGTTGCAGAGTGCCCTCTTGTGTGTTTTAAGACTGTCATTCCAAGATCAACAAAAGTGCTCCATCTTTTTAGAATGCCACTTTGACTCGAATGTCCGAGAGATTTCTCAGAGAGGATGCCCCAGCCATATCTACACCATGGTTCACCAACCATTTTGACACTGAGGGCTACTTCATGGGTCCTGAGTCTTACAAAGGGCTACCAGTTTGATATACTCTTCTGAAATAAGAAATTTGCTTTGACCTTTGAATCAGAATATGTCAATGAGTTCACATAAACTTATCTAACCTTTATGTGCAATAAATATATTTTAAATGCTTTTTTTAAGATATTGTCATTTTAAAATCTCTATAAATGCAAGAGTTATTAAAAAAGAATAGCAACAGAGTAATATTACAATTTGGAAAAGGCCTGTGGGCACCTCATGTGGTCCTCCCTATGCAGGCACTGTGTTGGTGCCCCCTGATCTACACAGTTATACATCATAGATGGTCTAATATCACCATATTTATCATTTATTTTATTGATTGTGGCAGTAAATCTGATGCCAGCTATAGTCAACCCTTGATAAAAAATCCTGCTTGTACAGAGAACATACCAGCAACAGTGCTCTGGGACTACTCAGACCAGCTGACAAGTACCCTGACAGACACCTTTAACATGTCAATGAGCCAGGCTTTGGCCCCTACAAGCCTCAAGAGGACAACCATCATCTCTTTGCTGAAGAGGTCAGCAGGGGTATGATGTATCTTAATGTCTACCATAGAGAATCCAAGTCTAAAACAGTGACAGGCAGCATACTGGTTGTTAAGTACGTGTCATGCTGTTGGTTTTTGCAATGTCACCACGACAGACCCACACAAAGTAAACCAGGGTATGCAGACATCATAGTCAGAAGCAATAGTACAATAAAGCTGTCGGGATCAGTCTCCTGTGCGTTGCAAATGGCTCTACAGTCACAATGACATGCTGGTCGTGTCCCATGGGAGATGGGTGGCCTTGTACGCTGTGAGTGTTCACTGAGGGCTGCACGCACCAGAGTTATGTGTACAGCTCAAGACAAGGGGCCATCTCTGTTTCTCAGACTATTCTTTGATATAATGTATTAACAACATCCAATCCTTAATTGCATGATTATAATGTCATTTTGTCATGTCATATTAGGTCAGTTTCACATTCACTTCACTTAATTAGGTTTTACATGGATTGCATGCATACATGGACATAATGGTGTATTCATTTTTTTTTTACCAGCATTTCAGTTTTGTATTTTGTCAGCACTGACTAATCAGAGCTGTTTTTTATTTTTTTGATTCGTTCTAATTTATTTATTCATTTATTTGCATTATTCTGCCGCCCCCTCTTATCAACAGTTCAAATTTGATACACTTATACTCACATTGCCACAAAAGCCAGTTTTCATCTACTATGGTTGGGATTTGGGAAATGTCATATTTCTGCTGTCTGGACTTGCAAAAGAAAGCAAACCTCCCTTACCCTAGTGGCCCCCATTCCCAACTGGGGATATTGAAAGAACTGTCATGCAACATCCATTAAAACTGGGCTTTCAATGTGGGTGGTTATGGAAATTGAACAGCAGACTTGTATGACAAAGTCCAGCATTTCAGTTACCCATCCACAACCTTATCCTGTCTTTTTCATATCAGTTTTCTCTCTTTACACAAGTATTGATGTCAGTGTATTTCTTCTTGTCCACTGCTCATAATAGCAGCCAGCTGCTCAGTTGGACTTGCAAGATGAAGATGATGGTGGCTATGGTCTGCTACAAATGCAAATGTTTTAATATGAACAATTTGTGGCCTTGGCTTGATTTTAACATGAATGCAAGTTATGTATAAGCTGTACACCTCATATCCCTGACTAAAAGATGAATTGCCTTTTTTTGGCCCACATACAAGTATTATTGTTTGATAAGCAGATCCCAAATACTATTTTACAACAACAGCAGCATTTAAGGTGGAAAGCAAACATTTAGTTCAAAAGAGAGTAAATGCTCTAAATGAGACCTCTGACTCATGCATAGTATACACAGGCTTGCAGATACACACCACGTTGTCATATCCTCTGACAGCAGTGGCCATAAATGCTTGATGTTATGTGCAAGTGAGAGCATGAAGATTAGCTTTTACCAGAGGTGCTCCCAACTCTGACAAGACAGGAGAAGGCAGAGAGAAGGTAACTACAACATCTACGAGCTGGTTAAGTGGAGCACCGATGGGCACGTAAGTGCAGTCAAGCACAGACATGCAATGACAATTGTGAGGGTGAATGAATCATTAATTTCACAGAAAACAACCTGAAGTTTGCAGTGTAGTTTTTGGCTTTAGAATGAGGAAAGTGACTAATAACAGGTCATATGCTCTATATGATACTTTATGCCTTAAAGTGGACGGCTAGAACTTTTACGTTTGGTTGTTTATAGCACTTACTCTGGCCAGAGACGTACAGCATGGTGTCATAAAACTCACCAGCTGTTTAGTGTTGCATTAGCGTTAGTATTGTTTAAGGAGATATAAAGGCAGTGGCACAGTGCATCTGTTGCGTGCTTCAGGTGGCTGAGGTTCCCTGAGACACTGGGCTGGCTGGACTCCTGGCATGGTGAGGGAAACCGAGGGAAAACACCCGAGCCACAGCATGGGGAAGTGAACTTTGGCTTGGATGGTGATCCGGGGGTTTTCTTCCACATCGTGATGCGGTGCGGCGTGTGTCCACTTGGCTTTGCGTCCTGCGGGCTGCTGTTTGTCGGACTGGTTGAGGTGTGAGGCAGAGGTGTTATGTGCTCTGCTCTTTAGTCTCTTTTTTCCTCCATGCTGCTGTAGCGTACCTCATGTTTAACGTGATGTAAACAATGCTACATATGCCTCACCCACAAACTGTTTTGTTGACTTCTCTTGTGATCCAATCTGACACTGGCAATCCTTAATAGCTACTTTAAGGTTTGTTTGTTTTTTCTACTGTAGAGCTCAACTACATATGCATATCTTCCAAGGGGGGCAGTGTTGGAGGGGGACATTTTTTTATATTCAAAAGTAGCAGCTAGGGACTTTGAAATAGCATCAAACCACTATTCGCTTTATAAACGTGTCATGGCATCCTTAGCACCAACTGCTGTCAAACTCCCTCCATGTTGTTGATAGAGTTTTCTTGTTCTGTTTTGGTGGCTGGTCCAGCCGTGTGTTCATGCTGGCACGTTACCCCTCCCCTCATTAAAGCACACATGAAGCGTGACCCAACACTCAGAGTGGAGTGGATACTTGTGCTGCATAGTTCCACGTAGCTCAGCTCAGAGTTAACACATTACATATGGCCCCTTTCAAATGAGACAAGATCTAAAGGCATATAAACCTCACAAAAACATTGCTTGTAGGTACATTGTCCTGCTGGTGATGAGAGTATTACCTTCATGTTGAAGACTCATGTTGGAGATACTAAAACCTCATCCAGATGAGCAGGCTGAAATTGAACGGATTATAGATAAAAAGTCTGAGGTTCCTGTGAAGAACTATGGTCTACTTTGGTCTACTAAAATTATAATTACTCTGAAGTGGTAATTACAGTGATGTGTACCATCACAGCACTGTGGATGTCAGGAACGCTATCTGAACCTTTGACATTTATTAGCTAATTGTTGCAGCGGCGCTTCAAAAACCACATTTAGAGCTTTTTTGCAAAAAAAGAGTCAGAAATTAGATAAATAAGTAAAGCTCTGCTTCCCTGATACACATTCAATTTTATAACCCAGCTGGCAGTTTGATATTAAACACAAACCTGACATTTAAGTGTGGCAGTATCTCAATTTGAAATTTCCACTTATATTTGACACTTCCCAACTGCTAAGCCTCATACCTGGATCACTTATTAAAGCCAATATCATTTTTTGTCGCCAGCTGTCAAAAAAAACAAAACATTTATTGGTGTTTAATTGTGTATAACTGATTTCTATTGATAGCCAGATAGATGTTGTTATTGCATTTCCAAATACAACAGGACAGTCCAACATGTAGGGCCTAATGTATGAATATCATTATGACAGTGTCACAAGGACAATGAAATATGCTACTTTCTGTCTGCAGGTCAGAGACAGAGCATGTCTTTAACAGATTTTCAAGGCAAAGCAGCCATGTAGCCAGAAGGCAACAGCCATATCCTGGAAAGATTAGACAAATTATAGCTGCACTTAAAGTATATGGACCTGATTAGCCTTGGTAATGAAATCAAGCCTGACACTATGGCTGCCCTTTTTTGCACACACACACACACACACACACACATACACATACGCCTGTGATCTCTCTTCCTTTCACTCAGAATTGAGCCTATGAAGCCAGTACAGACACAGCCTCTCTCTCCTCTTCCATTCATTCTGTAATCCTGCAGCCAAAAGTTACCTCCTTCTTTCCGACGCGCCCACCCCTTGTCCCTCCTTGGCTCTCTCGCTCTTTGTCTGCCCCTCTCTGTTTTCTGGAGTAAGTGTGCTCTCTAGTGTTGTTTCCATCAGTGAGAGACAGGCATTGAGGACGCAGAGCAGAAGAGAGGAAAGAGTGAGAAAGAAAGAGATGCGAAAATGCCGGCTTAACATAGAGATATTATTGTGAGAGTTGTTCACAATAGAGGACTGATTTTAAGAGACTCTCAGATGACTTAAAAACAAATCTGTCTCTGCATACTTGGTACAGCAATAATTCTTCCTGTCCTAGTCGGCTTAATAAATTCCTTTATCAGCTTGTGTAAAACTACATTCCAATGTCTCATTTAAACTAATTTGAAGCTTTGGCAGTCCACAACTAAGATGGTTGTGCATTTACACTTTGCAGTTGCAAACATACAAATTGAGTCTCTGTATTTACTTACACCAGGGTTCCCAATTTTTACAACAGATACAATTTCTGCAGAACATTTTAGCAGAAATTCTGTCATAGTAAACTGTCAAAGTTACAGCGTTGCGAAACTAAATAACCAGTGAAAAAGAAACACTAGAATAAGGACACATTAAAACAGAAATTGCAATGATTTTTTTTTTCCACAGTTGTGTTCTCAGCAACAAAAAATGATGAAATTATCATCTGTGAGACTATTCCTCTTGACTTTTAATGACTACTGCAGGTCCAGTATAATTGCGGGAACATAATTGAATCTTTTAAGCTGGTCAATTATTTAAACAACCTATCTTACCAAAGTCTGCTGCTGACTTTTCACACAATTAAAATGTGTTCTGATCCAACAACATCAGCATTTGTGATTCATATTTCTTCACCTTCACCTTTGTCTTCCTGGACGAATTCATGCTTGCATCTCCAAAAATGTCTTCTCCCCAGCCAATATCCTTCGTCAAACAGCTGAAAACACTTTTGTTAGTTCCTCATTCCTTCACAGACATGCATAATATACATGAAAGCGCCCTCGCATCAGCTCTTACTTTATGCAAATCAGATAAACTGCAGCTGGGCTTATTTACATCTGTAGTTCTCATAAATACGAAGCAATACGACTCAAAAGTTTGCATGCTTGTGATCCTAACTTGTGATATGTTTGGAAAATGCACCACTAAGTCTGCATTTAGCACTCTAATCTTTGAGAAGTGTAAAGATAATTTAATTCAGTGAAATGTTTTCTAGTTTTGTATCCATGGTGAGTCGAACAATGTGTCATTTCCTACTGGCAGCAGGGAGACAAAGATTACATGATTGTATTGATTGCTATAGCTGTGCCACTGGCTACATTAACTTTTGAGGCACCACAGAAAATCTGGCAAATGGATTTTGTATGTGTTACTCTACTCATAAATGTGTTTTGCTTCTGTCATTTGGATTTTTGGGCTTCACTGTGCAGAATGATGGATGTGCAGTTTGACACTGGAAGACTGTCCGCACATTTATCTGTTGGAGGTGGAATGTTTCTATCTGCTTTCCTGAAATTGTTGTTTCATATCTGCACCTACATGCATGGTTTGTGGTATAAACAGTATGGAGCAAACAATGAGAATGGGATTTTCTCTTGAAAATATTTTTCAACGCAGATACAGGGTAGTACACACATTTTTTTGAATGGAAGTATTGTGCTTAGTTGAGAAGCGGTATTTAAATAAGCTATCTGTGACTGTGTCGTCTCTTTTTCTATTATTTATTATTGAGTACATATATCAAAGCAGCACACAATGCAAAATCACTGTGTTAAAATCATTTTAGACATTGACTGATCAAATCAAGTTAATAAAAATAGCCTTTGGCCATGATCGCTCTTAAATTGATCAATCACAGAAAATCAAATCATTTCATTTTGTTAATACCTACTGTTTAACCGTAGCCTATACTTTTAGGATTCTTTCAGTTGGTATTGATAGGGTGGAAAATCAGAATACTTTCATGTCAACATTATATTGTATCCTCAATATCACAAGAAGCAAGGAAAACATTGCATTGTCATTGGCAGTTTAATTTCAACTGGAATTTTGGCATGAAATATTAAAGACACATTTGTGCAACTGTACAACTCTATAGGCTGTATATACAATTGTAATTTCCAACATATATCATTTTTTTCAATGCTGTCACTGTAGTTTTGTGGTAAGTGTTTTCTAAAATTTGTATCGTTTAGAAGAGAAAATATATGTGATCAAATATATATACATATATGTATATATGTATGTATATATATATATGTGTGTGTGTGTGTGTGTGTGTATATATGTATGTATTCATGTATGTGTGTGTGTGTATATATATATACGTATATGCATACACACACACATATACATACATATGTATATTTATATATACATGTATCTTGATGGAAATCAAACGAAATAGAACTCAAGTAAAAGGACACCAGCTGTAATAAAACTGACATCATGAATAAATGGATGAAGCTTGAATGCAATTGTGTGTGGAAAGTGGCAACAATTGATGGCATATGTTAAATAATTAGCAATAATCAATAAACGCACCTCATGAAAAGCATATAATGTAACAGTCACAGTAAAATCTATACATTTAGATTAGCCTCAATTCTGTGCACATTTAGATTGAGGCTCACACATGAATATGTTCACATAACCCTCCACACACGAATAGGATCAGCTCCGTGGAATGACTGTGTGTCATGTTGCACTCCAACACCATTCAGATTCACAGCTGCACTTGTGCTGAAAAGCAGCCTGTCGTCAAGCCTATTTATTTGACAGCTGTTGCAAAAAGACTCCAATCCTGTCTATTGGTTTTTTATTATCAACATGCATTTTTTTCAACATGCTCTAACACTTGGCGGACTTAAGGGATAAGGGAAATGGTGTATCGGTTACTCAAGCCCTGTGAAAATGCATGTAATGCTCTCTATAACCCCATTGTTAATGGAAACTGATAGGCCAAATCCAAGAGCCACCCCAGTGTCTGCTACATATCTCTATGACTTTTACGAAGTGATGGTCATTTGGATGCCAGCTCTCAGCAGGTCTCATCCTTTCTAATTTAATTTTGACCTTTCCATAAATTCACACTCATTTCCAGGCCTCAGATACGTAGGTGAATGATCTCCGCTATTTTAAATTGAAAGGTTGTAATTGAAAGAGTTCCCGGAGCAAAGAGGAGATTTTATGGGATATTCATTTTTTACACCAATACCCAGGAGAAATACAGTGATAGTAGCATGTACGGACATCCTGCATTGCTCATTGAGAGGAAAAGAAACCTAGAACGATCACGGACCATTGTATCGCTGGTCTCCTTACATGTAGTACATTATGTACACAACACGGCTTGCATTGTACACCACTGTACTTCTCATCCATGAAATTGTGCCCAATAAGTGGTGAGATTGAGGAGCGATGGTTCCGTCATCGCCTTTCGTAATTAAGTACAACCGCAGAGGAAAAAGGCTGGATATCCTTTCCACTGCCACACAGGAGTAATTTGAGAAAGCCAGCCTTGAGGCTGTCCCTTAACAAGCTCACCCAGATCGCCATACAGTACACCACTCTGGAGGCAGCTGGCTTTAAGAGGCTGCATGTCATTGTGAAGACAAACTGACAAACACACATGGTCCCACTTAAAATGTGAAATGGCGATAATGCACCAGCCACAAAATTCATGTCATGTTTTGTTTTTTTTTGTTTTTTGGGGGGCGGGGGGTGCATTGTTGCTTCGAATGCAAGTTTTTTTGTTGAATATTGGATAGAGGTTAGACTGCCACTGTACTGTGGCAGCTGGCTATGAGCAGGCTTGTGTGTTAGTCAGCTGGCACTCAAGAGTAGCACACATGCACAGTCATGAACATGTGATGAATCTTTGTATCATGTTGTTCTCTTTGTTCCATTCTTCCTGCACTGCAGCATCTGGGTCCCTACACACCCGAGGAAATATCCTCTATCACAATTAAGGAGTGAATGCAGCTGAAAATGGGAAACATAGATGGAAAGACTGAAAGCGAGCAAAGGGGGAAACAGTCTTTTATTAGAAAAGAAAGCGTGTGCGCTGCAGCAAAGCAGAATCAGGGGCCAATTTGATTTGCAATTACCCCCCAGATGATCACACTGTGTTTGAAGTTGATTTGCTTCCTGAGGGTCTGTTGGGGGAGAAAGTCCTAGAGGAGCCCTGACCCTTGCTGACCTCATGGCAAACGCCGCATGACCCAGGCAACTTGTCGGAGACTCATGTGCATCAGTCATGCAATCCATCCTTGTCAGACATCAGACAACAGATGTCGCTTCCTGCTGGCTCCATCGACCCGGCAACCTTTGACCCAGCCACCACACATTGCAGAGGACGCAAAGGCGCCTCCATGTTAAATGGACAGCCAAATACACATCAGCAACACGTAAACATTAACATGAATACACACAGGCGCATGGGCATCACATACACACGCTTGTGGGAAGTCAGTCTGAAACAAAAACAGCAGACCATCCATTCAAAGACTCCCTAAGCCCCTTTATTGAGCAGCTGTGTTAAAGACAAATCTAATTGACCAGCCAAGGCCAAACTCCATAATGCAATAGAAATTTAAGCTAGGAGGACACCTCTGATGGAAAACTAATGTTATCCCTCCAGCTTTGCAGATGACCAGTGTCGACCTAAAAGGCAGATTTGATTACCTCATATTGGTAATTGGGTAATGTGTGAAATGGGAATCTATGTGAGAGAAAAGGAGTCGAAATGATAGTAGTGAAAAAGAATGAGGCTCAGAAAAAAGGTAAAATATCGAAAAAGGAAATGAACCATTATTATCTTGAAGATTACCAATTCAATGAACTCACTGGGAAGCTGTGATATCAGGCATCATTGTAAGGTTTTGTCTACCAGGGTCATGTGAATGAAATAATGTTCATCTTGAAATATGTTTGCCTTTGTCCAGATTCAAAAATGTTTTCATAGTGGCAACATTTCAAATGAAAACCCCACTGTGGATTTGCCATTATTTGTATTTAAAATGCGAGGGCTGAAATAAAAACACTTGTCCCTATAGGTCAGGTTAAGAACAAGCCTGAATCCTAGTAAGAATGCTTGTTGAGTTCAGGTAATGAGGGTCTGGGGAGAACTGGGCTTGTGTGGTTGACCAGAAATCTAATGAGGGTTCTTTTAGTTGGATGTAGTGAAGCTGTGGGCCTATCCCGGCTGATACCGTGAGCTCAGGAGCTGAGTTAAAGAGGAAAAACTAGAACAATGAAGTCCAGCCATCTCCAGTTCACACATTTTATTCAACATGATGTATCCCAATCATTCCATGCAGTGCCACAGGACGTACTCGTGGTGGCCACCTGAGTACTTTGCATATCCACCACTCCTTTCAGTATAAGTTGCAGTGTAAATGTCAGTGTCTGATCACAGTGTGCTTATGTGGTGGTATATATTGGAGCCTGTAGTAGGCCTACCCCGTTTCTTTAACCGCCGCCTGCAAATATTATATAGAAGTTACTAGTGTAGTATGTAAGATTTTAGCTTCTCTTTTACCGCTTTCCTTCTATACACCTGTACTTCTTGATGTACTGAATTTGCATTGAGCCAACATTTAAGATAGTGTTCTGCCATGATCTTACATACATTTTATATTTATCCCTTATACTTTGTCTGGTCACATGTTTCTGTCTTTTCAGAGAAATACATTTTGTGCAGGCCTGAGTCTGTCAGCATGTGTCTTAAATCTTTTCACAATTCACACTGCCTCAGATATGGGGAACCAAAGTGAAAATTAGATTTCTCTGTTCTGATATTGCAGTGAGTAATTGTCATTGGTATTCCAGAACAAGACCATTAGCCAAGACAGAGTCTGAGGCATGAATGAAAGATTCATGTCTCCTGGCCGAGGAAACAACATCCATTCATGACCACCTGCCCACAGAAATGTATCAAACATGCTGCTGACATCAGGGTTACACCATAATTGTCTAATGCAGGGGAGAAAATCCTGAATATGATACACCACCCAAGTGTTTGTTTTTGCTCTGAGGTTATTTCCGTTCAAAGGGTGTTTTTACTCACCCCTGTGCTTGCTTACAGGTGATTTGTTGGGTCACTGTGAATTTATAAATATTTAAAGAGTAAGGTCTAGACCTACACTACTTGAAAGTGCCCAGAGATATCTGTTATTATAAAATGTATAGAAACCTGCAATAACTTTGAAACATCTGATCATTTCAAACATCTCCACTGTAGCAAAGTTTCTGTTCATGTAAAATTCAATAGAAAACAATATATAACCCTCAAGGTATTTCTAATGGTTAACAGATGATAGTGGGGTGATGCGCTGCAGCCTCCTAAGAGTAATAGAAGTCCTGGTTCATAATCCAGTCAAACATATTCGCATCAAAGCAGCTGGAACACAACGGCGGTCGAAGAACAAGGGGGAGGTCCACAGCAGCCTGATCCAGCCTGTGATCAGCGAAATGTTGGACCCGATACTTAAGTAGGAGACAGGACGACAATCCGGGGTGAAACAAGGAACATCCATGAAATTGGAAACAGGTCCCCAGTGCAGCAGAGGAAAGTCCTACGGAAGAGGAGGATGTGTCATGGAAGATTAGGCACCATCCATGGGATGCATAGTGTCTATAACATACAATAACATCACATGTTCTGAGACAGATTTATTTTTACGGTGTATCGTCTTGCAAAATATCCGTCACGGCCGGGCCATTATGTCACAAAATATATTGGGCTAAAAAGTCGATCCTTATACAGCAACTATACAGGAAATGCATGCATCAGCCTTTATCCACTTGAGGCAAATAACTTATATAGCCGAGCATAATGATGACAGGAATCTACCCATTCATCAAATTGAGGAACAGTGCAATTTCTTCACTCATCAAGCACCAGTGACCCTCTCAATGGGGAAGTTTTATTGCAGCTGGCACTTTTGTGAGGAGCACAGAATTATGTGCATGCGCCACACAATTGTAATAATGTACCATATCTGTTTGGAATAATGTACAATATCTGTTTGGAATAATGTACAATATCTGTTCATGCCCTTGCAGAACCAAAAAGCAGGCAGAAAGACACACATGGATGACCAAATGCTATGCGATGTGAGTCATGTTTGATAAATACAGAGAAGAAAAGTTAAAAAAAAGAATTGGTATTACTGCAAAGAAGAGTCCTCTAGCATGATATAATTTGTAAAGGGATGGGTTTGTGGCAAAAAATAAGGTTCTACCAGAGAAGAATAACCTTTAAAAAAAAGGGGGGAAAAAATATTATTCCAAGGTCAACTAATGTGAAATCGTGCTCAAAATATTTAAGTGCACCAATATAAATGAATAATGTCACATTTCACCATGTCCCCAACAAATAAAAAGGAAAAACGTCTCTGTGTTAAAACAGTCCCTTTTAGTAATGATTGTTCTTGTTTCCCCCAAAAATACTTCTGGATACAGGCACAATAAAACCAAACCTGGAAATTGAGAAGAACCCCCCACCCGCCAACGATACTTTCTTTCGTTTGTAGTATTTATGTATTATTTTAATGTGTATTGCTGTTTTTCTTTTTAAGTAAGTGCCAATGAAATTTCATTGTAATGGTGGTGGTGATCCAATGACAATAAAATCTCCTCATGTTCTTAGGACAAACAGGCTAACGTTAGATTCAAGGCATGTGGAGGGTATTCTATTAGACCCACACACCGATCGTCATGCAGTGTGACATCAGCTTTTGTCTTGCTGTGGACAATTGTAAAAAGATAACTAAAGCCCCTGTAAAAGAAATACCTGCAGCTGCTGATGGCATCGTTTATTGTGTCGCTTGGCAACAAACTTGTTGTGTCTGTTTATGTTAACATAATCAACTACTGATGATGTACGTGCCTCTATAGGAGCTTTACCACTTCAGTATGGCAAGATACTCCATTCAAGTGTTGAGAACAAAGAACAAAGAGTGAGGGCTGAGCTTGAGGGATGAGATTGACGGTTGAGGGAAGAAATGAGATTCTGCCTTTGTATCTCCGGTCCTTGCCTCCAAAACAGCTGGGCAGGGCATGTGAATTTCAAAAACATATTTTTTAGTTCAGCCATTAATCCGTTTATCAATTTTAAACCTCTGTGATTCAGCACATACTCAATTTTTATGATTTTTTCATGTAATGATATTTTACTGATTACATTAATATTAATATATCACCACAAGTGATTACTTCACCCTTTCTCGTGGCATACCAGGCCATAGATGTGTGTCAGTGTGTTGCGTTCGTACACACTCCCCCAAAACATCTCAAAAACCAATGAAAAAAATTAACTGAAATAGTCAACTTAACAGTAAGAGTGTTGTCAGAAAGAACTGCTTCCCTGACCC
>CAESWR010001237.1:331625-349313 GCA_903171835.1 Mullus surmuletus
AGTCTGTAAAGATTTTTTTTTCATCTGTAAAGCTCAAGGGCCTTGAGTACCTCCTGTTGAACATGACACGTCACACACAATCTTGACACTCTCAAGCGAAACTAAAAGAGACATCCTTTCATGCCGTGTTGTTGTTTTTGTGCTTTCTTTCTCCAACCTGTATGCATGTTGGATGGTATTGAAAAGATGTGTGACCCGATATTGTTACAGCTGTTACACACTATGCCATGTATTAGAAAGATACATAATAGCTTTACTTAGAAAAAAGATTATTAAGAAAAACGACAACAAAAACAGCTTTCTAGTGTCAAACTTCCCATCCAGCTTTGAAAACCACAACAATTATTCAAAGTCATACATTCATTCAAAGATTTAAGGATGCAATTACAGAGACTACAAAGGAAATTAGCTTTTCATCTTTATAATGGTCTTGGGGCTCCAACACCTCTAAACATGACACATATTCCTGATATCTCCAAGAAAGAA
Organism: Mullus surmuletus; assembly: GCA_903171835.1. NCBI lineage: Eukaryota > Metazoa > Chordata > Actinopteri > Syngnathiformes > Mullidae > Mullus > Mullus surmuletus. Next base: position 332,112 of record CAESWR010001237.1, read on the forward strand.
AAAAAAAAACCCCAAAAACAACCATTATGATTTGTGACCTTTCATGCTGGGTTGTTTTGTTTTTCTTGGTTTTTTTCTTCTTCCTGTGCATGCATAATGGTATGTATTGAAATGAAATGTGACACCATATTGTTACATATGTATTAGAAAGACAGGTAATAATTACTTTTACATGATCAAGCACATGACTGAACTGAGATGGAAAAAAAATCAGTCCTGATCTCATTACGATGATGCTGACTATCCCAGATATTTGTGGAAGAAGAACTTCGAATCCCTTGTAGGGATTAATTACCCTTTGTAATAATGATATTTAACATAATTTTTCATTATTACTATTTACAATCTATCTAAATCTAACAATTTACAATTTTAATCTTTTTTTTTTTATTGCAACCTGCCTTCTTGTCATTGCTGCAATATGTAAATTTCCGCAAGTTTTATCTGCTGCTTGGCAACCGCCCAACCCTCTTGAGGGTTGATAAGGTCACCTGAACCAATGGTCTGAATGGCTGCTGGGGAAACAGATCTAATGACTGCATGTGGGTGATAAGTCGTGTCTGAAACATGCCATCTGTTGACTCATGATCATTCCAGGTTGACATAAATGGCTCCTTTCATTCCTCTCTCAATCCACCTGTCTTTCGGGATCAAAATCCATTATCATCATCAAGGTGTGCCCTTTCTCCCTCAGATGGAGGTGAAGTAGTGAGTTCTGGCCAGAGTATGTTGCTCCTCTGTGATGTGCAATCAGTCAAAACCAAAGAGGCCTTCTGATGAGAGACAAAACATCTTCATCAATTGTAAGCCTAGGTCTTGGTACAATGAAATGATACTTTGACCTAGAAGACAGAACACTCACAAGCATCTTGTTCCACTGACAAAACAATACTAACATGCTATAATTGGTTTTATTATATACGAACAGAATGTCAAAGACGTTGCTGAGTAAACAATGTTTTCGGGACCACCATCACAGTAAGACCTTCCCATAACTAATTCCAATACGAACGTGTATTTGTACAAGTGTCTGCTCTTTCTCTTTACAAATAAAGTACTCCGTCAGTGGGCTGGATGGACAAGATTGAAACCTAACAAATGACTGCATATGCTATATTTGTTCTCTTTTCCCACAGACCTTTGTCGCCTCAAAGTGTGTGTGAGATTGAGGTATCCGAATCCCAAAGTCACCTCAAAATGCTGACATAACTAATTATGTTTGTCTACTTCCTTCCTGAGGCAGACACTGCTGAATTTACCACTTTCCCTTCCATCTGTTCATCGTTTTTCAAGTATACTGTGTGGTCAGACACACTGTATATACGGTGCCAGCTGCCATGTGACAGCCAGATTTCAACACAGGGATTAGGCATATTGAGTGGGTTTCTTAAGTCAAACACAGGTCCATTTTCTACAATGAAAGAGGGAAGTGAAGAGCAGTTCTTAGTAATTTTTAAATATATCTAGAACTACATTTCTAATGAGTCTAGAGTCAAGCATCATTGTATCAGGTTTAAAAAAAATCCCTCCAGAAAACATCTCCACTACTTAAGTAGTAGTGCTAATTAGTAAAGATCAGTATTCCACCATGTTGAATAATCATGAATTTAATAAAGTGGTGTGATTCCCCACTCTCTTTAAATAGCAGGTGTTCTTGCATTCTGACAAAATGCTAATTTCATAATGAACAGTTATCTCGTGTGACTGTTTACGCTACTAAAACATGTCAAGTAAAGGTTTGTAGTGTTGTTTTGTATGATTAGGTTCAAGGAACTTACTGCAAATACGTTCATGGAAATATTTAAAGTGACCTGAAGTTGTTATGAACCATGAACACAGTCAAGAAATCCTCTCAGCACTTGTGTGTTTCTGCCTGGTCTTATGTGTGTGACAAACAGAGTGTGTGAGTACACATTTTACTCTGCCAATAAAGTAGGCAATAAATAATAAGGCCCCACTGACTTGAGACACATTTTTCTGTTGGCAAGTAGCTGGAATCTACTATACATGTAGACATGAATATACATTTTTGTCTTCAGGATTCAATATGGTCCACTGCAAAGCGCCTTCCAACATAGCTGTTGTGTACTAAAATGAAAATGGCTCCTGCTGAAAATTGTCTGGCAATGCCTCTGCACCGTGCACTGCATGTAGTTTGAAGATCATTTAATATATTAATGAGACCGTTTTTATATTGAGCAATATATAACCCATAGAAAAAGCCCACAAACCCTACATTTCTGAGGAAATTTGAGACTTCTGTGATTCCTGTTTAGAGAGAGATTTTTTTCAGACACAGAGACAGATGCCACCAACACAACATAATGTTCCACAAATGTTGTGCTAGTGCGGCAAAGCAAAACTGAAGTGAGACAGAAAGAGGAATGGAAGACTGAAATGAAAGGGGAAAATGGAGGTCAGTATTCAGTCTGTTACCAGGGCCTAATTGCTTCAGAGAGCACTCAAACATGGAAACACAGAAGGACCATCTGAGGAAGGGTTGGGCAATAATCGAAGTAGACTTTTCAGGCAAATTCACTCATATCAGTCTCATAACAGCAAAACGAATAAAGGAACCAAGTGCAGCTGTGCTTGCAGAGCATTGGGGAACATATGGTATTTCTGTGGCTGAAGAAGCTGGGAAATGAGACCGGACGTATTCAAAGTTTACATTATTTGCCAGTAGAGAGAGAAAAAAGACAAAACAGTCAAACATTTGGACCACACTTTAGTTGAGGTTGCATTAAATATAAATCTTTACAGCGTGCCTATAGTGATCCTCCCCAGAAAAGGAGAAGAAATGTTGGCACAGAAGCATTTAGAGTGAGCGGGTCTGCAGAGACAGGGAGAGAAATGAAGAAGAAAATGGAGAGAAAATAAATTAGGCGTGCTTGGTCATGTATACTCTAATGTGAAGGAACTAAATCAGCAGCATTTCTGCCTGATGGCAAATATGTATGTGGTGTAAAGAACACTGTAGCCTATTTCTGAAATAAATGATCCTTCTCTACTAGGAATACGACATAACGCCTGCTGTTTTGCACGTTTTGCTAAATCACAGATGCACGATCATAAACATATATACTAAATGTCTGAATGAATGCACACAAATGTGAAAGAATCCACTTCACAACCTACTGCTTTCCTGAAAGCATGTTCTTGAAGTGCCCCATGTTGTCCGGGCCTGCGATATACTGAGGTGAATTTGGAATCTTAGATGCTTTTTTTGGCTGCAACATCACTCAAGTGCCATCAATCGCACAACATGACAAGCTGAATGGCCTGGCTCATGGCTGCTAATTATTTGAAAGAGAATTTGCAATAATAGTATAAAAGGGGAAAGTATGGGTGGGTTTAGAAAAAAGAAGGACAGAAAGAAAGAAACATTGAAAGTGTAGCGTAATACTAATTTAGTGCAATCAAACTATGGCTGCTGCCTTTAAAAAAATGTTTAACCTTTTATTTCTGCATTAACTTTTTGTGGAAGGTCTAAATCAAGATGACAGTATTTTGTCTCAATGATTTCAGCAATATCAGCCATAGCATACCTTGCAAGGGAAGGGCAAATAAAACATATCTGTATGTAAGTTCAAATATGTGAGCCAGTGGAGAGTTGTGACCCAGACGAAGAGGCTGAGCCCGATTTGTTTATGTCTGAAATATGTCCCTTTAGTAATAAAATATATAGTCCCTTTAAGGCTGAAATGAGGAAGTCTTTAAGACAGGTAATTTGAACTCAGAATCAGTTGCTATGGCAACTGATGTTAAGATTGGTGATTCGTTTTAGGATTTCCCAATGATTATATTGCACATTGATGGGACCCATAATCCCATCATGGCTTCTGTGGTTAATGACACTGATTACGTTAACAGGAAGTCCATCCATGCACAGGTATACTGAGTATCTTTCTCTGCACTTTGAGATTATTTGTGATGTGGCAGAGAACATCACCAACATGTGCTAGGTTTTGCCTATGGATAAAGAATCTATTTGAAGTCAAACAGGCTGGAGGGTCATAAGTCCAATATTTATTTAGTCTGTAGAGTAGCCTGCACCTTTGTACAAATTCTTGCTTGTACTTCTTTCAATAGTATAACGACACTGGCTTTTATCTGCCCCTGCAAAGCACTTTAGGATATTTGTTCACGAAAAGAACTGCAGGCCTCTCTGACTCCCTGTCAATAGCGACAGAAAAGATGTTAGCATCATTATCAGCATCATCATGGTCATCATCATCATCATCGTCCTGTGAAAGTGGGTATCATGTTCCAATATCTTTTCAACTGCTTTCAACACAATCTTTGGACTACTGTGTAGCCTTCGTACAGCTGCAAGAAGTGCTATTGTCACAAGAGGCTCCGCGATGCCAATTTTCCCATTATGGTCTGTTGGGAATTGTTGAGTCTGTTGGTGACTGGTCCAGATGAGTTCTCTCCAGGTATTCCTTCAACCACTGTTCTCCCAGTGTTGTGGCTTGGAGGCAGTTCCTTTCCTCTGTGTAAGTCCTGCACCATCTTCTGCCTTCTTTCAGTTGGCACGGTAGATATGACATGGTCATTTGTGTAGGCTTAATTAATCATTTGATAGGAAATAATGAAGAGGGTGGTTGAGGGGACAAAATGTGTGTTTACTGCACATCGAAATGGCCACTGATTGAATGATATAATAAGCTGCTTCTTAGCCTGTTTTTCCACTGGGCTGCACCTACATGATAATTTATCATATGTTCAATAGGATTTCACAATTTCTTACCAAAGTGCAGGCCAATTAATTATAACATAAATAAGCTATGACTAAAGTGGCGCATCAACTCAATCAGCAGTCTTCTCCCACACCAACTCTCCCTCGTTTGCTGCTGCAGTGGTGTTACTTTATTTATGAAACTATGTTCAGATTTGCAAATGAGTGCATGAAGATTTCCTGTTCCAGAGGGGTGAAGAACGCAGGTCTCTTATTGTGAGCTGTTGCCATGGTGAATTGTAGTTTTGGGGCTCAATTAATGTTGTGTTTTCAGTGTGAACATACGCAGAGTTAATTGAACTCACTCAGAGTTTGTTAAATCTCCTTTGTGAAACAGACCCCTACAAAATTGTCTCATGCTAAGGCTGCCCAACCTGCAACATGAACTCCAGGCAACTGACAGGGTCAAAGTAGATGTGTCAATGCCTCTTTTTTTCATTAGAAAAATTGTTGAACTTTGACAACTCTAGTAGTATTGCATCAGAGCAGAACAGAGAAACAGGGACACAAAAATAGAATTACACAAATGGAAGTGACTGCACTGCAGAAACAGGTCCAATCGTAAATGTATTGCACCAACAGAGGGAATGTTTTCACTCACTTCAAGGTCAGAAGTCGGACTCAGAACGGCATCTCTTGAGTGGATTGGGTTGGTGTTGGTGCAGAAGGTCGATGCAGAAAGGTGGATACTTGCCCAGATGCTCAGGCAAGGAAGATGTGGCAGTTATAAATAGCAACATTAGTGGTCTCTGCATGTCCCCCTCAAAAGCAGATACATCAGACACATTTTTCCATTCCAACAGTATTCTGCCACCATGTATGAATGAATAAGTTATAAAGAGAGAAAGTCTATGCTGATGTCAACACAGGGTGAAAATTTCCAGGTGTTGCTCTAAAGCTAATGGATTTGTCACGTGTTTCTTTAGTATCACTTACGCTACAGTTTGGTTAACTACTTTGGTTAGCTACGTAAGAAATGGCAACTTACTTTTCAACAGCATGGTGATAAATGTACTTTGCCTCTGACAGTCTGTTCCTGACAGTCAGGTGACAAAATATTCAGAATATGGTTCCCCCTACTGTGCGTACATATTCCCCTGTCGTAAAGCCTGGCACTGAGATTTAGACAGAAGATATGCAAATGAAAATGCCAATCGTCATATGCTGATACTAGTTTCCTCACTGGGTCTGTCATGATCCACAGGGGGAAGCATTTCAGTTGATTACTATACTGTGTCAGATGTCATCATTAAGCCGAATCAAGAGACAAAGACAGGAGAAACCATTAGGGAGCTAGAAGAAGAAATACAAATCAGGGAAGAAAAAAGGGAGGGAAATTATGTGGATGGAGCTGTGCCATGGAGAGGGGAGAACAAGGGATGTGTGTGATCAAGAAAGGGGGGAAAAAAACAATTGTGTGAAGTTCATTAAGGCTTGGTTATGAGGAGACGAGCTGTGGGATCAAAGCGAACTATGTGTCATGGGGGCAGACAGCGTCTTTTCAACGCCTGTCAGCTTGGTAGCATTTTAAGTCATAGTTATTTAGTTTGCTTGGACAGACACAGCACTTAAAGGGAGAGGGTCACAGCATGGAGACAACTGGCATGTGGACCGAATGCCAGCGCATTACGGAGGGCAGTGTGATATTGGCTGGCATCTTTTTTCTGTCAAAGGCTAAGAGAAACCAACTGTCAATCATGGATTTTATTTTTTATTTTATTTTTTTCTAGGATCCGTGACTGTCGTCAGTGACAAGTTAAAGGATATAAACCAGTGGGCATAAGCTGAAACTATACTAACTCTTATACTAACTAAACATATATGAACATAAACTATATCTAATATACATTCTATTTATGTCAGGGCTTGCGGTTAATTCAGGAGCCCCATGCAAACAGGCACGTTGGAGCAAAAAGGACCCAGTGCACGCAGAGTTGAAAACCGCACTCATTGTTCCCAGCGGCCTGCCTTCATTGAGAAATAGGTCTTCCCCCTCAGGAGACATGAAACGTGAGGGGGACAAAAACTGCAAATGAAGGTGTCATGGCCAGGATGAGGATGGTCCTTCACTACAAATACAAATATTGATCCACATTACTTACATGATCTTGGGGGGCAGATAACTTATTTTTCCACCAAGCTGGTTCCAGTGCTAGTTCAGAGCCAGATCCAACTGGTGCTTAGCAAGCATCAACCCTAATGGTGGTCTATAAGAGACTTGGGTTTGGGTTTTAGCACTGCTGGCATTGCAGGACTGTTGTTCCTTTGCTGCCAGTTTTAGTGATGCACAGGGTGGAGCGTAAGGAAATTGAGAAGCTTTGGATTTGTATGTCTCTATGTGAGAAACCCATACTGCCCACCATGCTGTCTCTTGCTGTCACTGACAATGTATGACTTCACATACGTAAAACTACTCAAACCAACTAACAACTGCAATGAGTAAGCAGATAAATGGGATGATGCTGCGTTTATGCCACCATTGGACAAACTGTACCCACTATCAATTCAATATGGGAGGCAGCTTATACGTACATAAACAAAAAAAAAAAGACAATTGCATATTTTAAGAGACAGGTGGCAATCTGAGCCTTGGCTGCAGTGTCAACCACTTTGAGAACGTTGGTTGCAGTTGATTGCTACTTTTTATATATCTAACATAGTGAAATGGGCATCTAACCTGTCTGAAGAGTTTTGGATAAGTCTGTCCTGTACACACCTGCTCTTATTCACCAAAATAGCCCTACTTCAGCAATGCTGAAATTATAATTCATTATTAAATGATTTGAGCTCCCATGATTGCAGTGTAACAGCTTGGATCAGTCATTCAACCTCTTTCAATTTCATTCAGAAAACATCATACAACATGTAGAGCAGCCTTTTAATACTTATCAAGCTACACTCTTCATGAACTTCCTTTGGGTTTGCTAGCAACAGAAATCTCTATCTAAAAAGAATACTGACATTTCCCCCTCTTAAATGAGGGTGTGTTAAAAGTTTGGCAGATAAAAGAGGATGATAAAATAATTTCAAGCAGATATAAATATTTTTTGGATTTTTTTTTTTAATCCTTCATGCAGGGAAAGACTGAATAAATCTACAACAAAGGTAAGTAGGGGAAACATACCCCATTTAAACTGACAGTTTCAGCAAATTCATAGCTCCTACCCTCATGAATATTGCTCCTGCTACTATGTGTAACAGAAGAATTCTACAGTGATTAATTCAGTTTGCTTCTTCTAATGGTAATTTAGTGTCAAGAGTAGCAAGAATAAGCAACTGGGCTCAAGCATGAAAGCAAGCTGGTTATAGTTAATACACGTCTGTTAGTTCCCAACAAATGGCCAGTGCAGAATTTGGCAATAATTGAGGACATTATGGTATCACAAAAACTGGATCAAATATCACCATATAAGTACACTAAAAATAGTGGGAAACAATGTTCGTATGTGTGCATCAATTTCACTATCACAACAAAACAGAGAATCACTGTGGGTTTAAATACACATGGCAGGAGAGCTATTTGCTCACAGGTGCAGAAATATTTTCCCTTTGCACGTTGGGGGCATGGGAAGATAATCAGCAGGAGGGCAGGATGTGAATCTAGAACAAGTCAAGGTTGCTCAGGAGAACTTCAAAACACAATAGGAAACACAGCATATAAACAGTGTGAATCAGCTGGTCCTGACAAGAATCCATGAATCTTTGAAGCTACATTATGTCTGTTTCAGTCTGCTATTATCCATGGATCTGTGTGTGATATGTGACAGAAAGCAAAACCCCCAACAGAACTGAAAAGCGAACATTGGCCCCTGATCCAATGATATATTCTGAGGAACACCATGTATGCAAAAGCTATGTGGAACCATTGCCTGTGCTGTCTCCTTCACAGAGGAGAGCATGCACAAGATTTTCCAAGAACCACAAATCACAGATCAGTCTGTCATTGTGCTCCTCAAAAAATGTGTAAAAAACGTTTGTTCCATGAAAAAAATGTAGTTTCCTCATGTATACTAACATAAAATAATTATGGTAAAATGTATGTACTTTTACACGGAAAAGTATGTTATATTTCATACATATGTTCCTGCATATCGATTAAGTGGGGTAACACCTTGCTCAAAAGAAATGTTAACAACTGTGAGTGATGTTTTCATTTGTATCCCCTGAAACATCACTATTGTTTACTGTATCCATAAATAACCGAAGAATCATAACTTTGACATTACACAAGTGTTTTTGAGCCTGTCTATAATGTTCTCAGACATTGAAACACAGTGTTTCTCTTTAGAAAATTATGTTTTCTTAAAAGCTCTTGGCTGCTGCTGTTTCTATATTTCAGTTGATATGATTAAGCCTGCTGCCATAGGCTCTCTGCAGCACAGCAGGGAGAGGCTAATACGGGAGGGAATGGAGGAAAGAGTTGGGCAGCCATTGCTTATATCATCTTCCTCACTGTGAACAGCACCTCACATGGCACTGGCCATGAAAGTTAGTCAGTGTGAGACCGACTGCCGGCTCGCCCATAGAAATGATAGTGCCCACTGTGCTCTTCATAGTTATCCTCAGTGTTTCTGTTCATTCATAATGCAGCAGTACTATCAGTCATTCAAGTCATGTCAGTCACTGCACAATAACACTGTCAGTCTCTAAAATATAAATGTGTCCACACCAAACACGATGCTTCCCCCAAGGTTATTCGCAGCAATGTTTTGGTCATACATGTTGTTCATGTCAATTGAATACCCATGATCAGCGTTGATATTGAATCATCCCAAAAGGGAAAAGAGGAAACGGCTAGAGCCGTAACCCCTGTTCTTTAAAGTGTTTGAAATGAATTGATACAGCATCTGCCTCATTTGGGAAGTTACGGGTGGTTGAGATGTGCAAGTCCTTCTGAAGTGAGCCTAACAGCTGAGGCAGACTGACTGAGGGCCTTTGAGTATGTGACAAAGGGTGTTAGCCTTATAACGTATTGCTGCAGGACACACCGGTTTTATCCGATATCTGTGCCAAACAGAAGCGGTGTCGGTGCTTAAAGTTGCCTGAACAGGTGCTTAAAGAATGGAAAACATACAAAACTTGGCAGAATATGAATTCTTCTTCAACTGCTAGTAATCATTCTATAAATACCTATTTACGTAGTCACACCAATTATTTATAAAATATGTACAAAGCCATGCGGACATATGCACACATATGAATTGTCTGGATAGCATGTAGGTACAGTCTACACAACAAATACTATTTTTTACAACATAGCAATACAACATTTTTCACCTGAATGATGGTGACTCAGCCGTTGAAAATGGATGGTGGTCTTTCACCACAAATGTTGCCACTGCCTTATGAATTTCCTACACTTTTTCTTTTGTCAATTGAGCCTTCTGGGGTGCTATGTGATGGAAAAGCATCCGTAGTTTCTGTTGTGGTTCCATTGAGGGGAGGTAATGCAATCGCAATCGGTACATCTCTTTTCTCAGCATAGTCCACTGGCAGCAGCGGACATGATGTCACGTGTAGCGTCAGCACAGCAATAGAACTAAGGGGCAGTAATTAAAACATTCAGTGACACCAAAATGAAGCACCGAGATCTACATTGCTTTCCAGTTTGGTTACTCCCATTTGCGCCAGTAATGGTGCAATTATGGTATGGAGTATCGGTACCCATCCCTATCCCAAGTCCCTCAAGAGGCACTTGGTAGATGACCCTAGCACACAGCAGCAAGACCAGTGTACTTCAGCCTTTTCCTGTGAGACTCGATCACATGTCTGGGCTTGTGCAGGTGATCCCAGGTCCAGTGCTTGATCCCAGATAGTGGTGACAAGAGGTTGGTATCTGAGGAGCAAAGACATCAAGACTGAGAGGGGCAGTAAAGAATGTCAGTGGACTTCAGGGGACCGGGGTTATGGAGGGTTTCTAAGGTGAGGATGATGGTTTTAACCCATAAGGACCCACAGTGACAGGGTTTTCTCACACCCTATAAACGTTCTGGAAGGTTCCATGTTAAGCTAAAACCTTGATTTTTCCCTCATGAGGTCCCAGAGCAACACCTGTATGTGACCAGTGGGAGGAGCTTGTGTTTCCTTTATAGGGCGTGAGACAACCATGTCACCGTGGGTCCTTATGGGTTAATGGGTCTGGGTCTTTATGGGTTAAACTGTATAGAACTGGAACCCAGAGAAAGTTTTGGAGGATGGGGATGATATGGTCATGGATGTGGAGCTGTAGAGAATGCTGTGTTCATCTGGTTGCTCCTTCAGGACAGTACTCCAGGTCTGCAACAGCATACTCTCCCTCATCTCTGCTCATTGTCCTGTGGGCCAACTATTTTATCTCAATTGCTTCTGTGATGGTTTGTCCTATTTTCTGAAGATTAAAGTTCAGTGTTGAAGGTCAAGATATGAGGAATTCTAGACTCTGCTGTAGAAAAGAGCAAACAAAGCTATTTAAATAAAAGACCCAGTGAACCCTATTTGACAATAATGTCTGAAAGAGATGAAAGCGTGGGGGTTTCAGCAGCAATACACAGAGGGAGGGACAAAGTTGGGCAAGGTCTTTAGGTTGGAAGAGGGTAGACAATATTATTTGGGATTCTTGGTAATCAAAGGAAAGGGTGCTGTCAAAGGAAATAGCAAGGTTATCAGTGAAGAGGATAACATTTTCGTGAGAGGTTTGGGATCAGTGAATTCTGATTTGTCACAGTTAAACATGAAAAAAGTGAGTAACACCCATTATATTATTTCAGTGAGACATGAGATGAGAGTGGTGTGTGTGATGGATTTGGTTGGGGGTGTAAAGCTGGAAGAGGGAGCAGGTACAGGATAAAGAGGAAGGGACCAGTCACTGGGGGGATGCCTTGGGACAGAGGAGCAGCAGAAGAGGAGCATTGGTTGATGTGGATGAATTGATGACAATTGGTGAGATATGATTGAATATGGGGGAGTGTAGTATCAATGATGGAGGGGTGAAGGAATGGTAGGAAATAGGGATGGAGTGATGGTATCTAAGGCTGCAGTCTAGAAGGGATGGCCATGCTGTAGATTATGTCAATATTAGACAGGAAAAATGAGAGGATGGAGTCGTATTTGGTGACAGTGAAGGATGAGGAAATGTTGTCACCGGGTTTGTAAATTGTTGGGAAAAAAGCCTTGGGGGTGTTGGAGCCAGAGAGCCAAGGCAGGAGGAGAGAGTATTGTTGTAGAAGTTGACCAGGTCAACAGTGTTATCAGAAGTAGGTGGAGGGGGAAGCAGACATAGTAAAGGAAAGATAGGATGCAAAGTGTCAGGAGTAGATGGATTTGAGGTTGTGGAATGAGATCAGCCAAATCTCTTCGTGGATGGGTAGAGGGATGTCAAAGGCCATATAACAGCTTGGGCTTCAGAAATATGGATGTTTTTGGCAGAGAAGATAAAGCAGTGAAACCCACCGGATCCATGAAGTAACCAGGATGGTGAATACAAAAGTGGGTATTGCTGGGTATTAAAGAAGACCGAAAAATTCAGTGACCCCACCTAATTACTTTGAAGCCAAAATAAAGCTCCAAGGAGTAGTTTGAATTCAGTTGTATAGTCAATGAGCTGGTGTGGTACCAATCCATATGTGTAGATCAAGTTCATGACAGGTCCAAGCTCTCACACTGGGCACCCCAGATCTGCCCCCAGATCACCAACAAATGCCAGGGTAGTCAGGGACCCCATCTTTTTTTTTTTTTTTTTAAGACTTAGAATTTATTTAACCCCCATCTTTAGGCAGCTGAGACAATGAGCTCTTTACCCAATAGGTGGCATTAGTGCTGCCACAGCTCATTGCCACACCTGTGGGATGCAGTGCTTTTTCCTGGTGACTCCCAGGAGTCCTTCCAACTTCAAGCACTGCCACGCAAGCTTACAAGGTATATAAAGGTATCATGTCGGGTCCTGGCCTTTCTCGCTTTCCCTTAGACTTACTGAGCTTTGGGGGAGGGTATTAAACTAGATGTCCACATGTCCACACTCCGAGTCTCTTAAAGTGATTTATTTAAACACTGGCTTCTTATTCTCTGAGTTTATACTGTCTAAGGTTTGGAAATTTCATAAAGCTTTGAGTGACTGTCCAGCCTTCATTGGAAAATGTTATTGTGTGATAAACATCATGCACCGGAGCAGCAAAAAGCCAGTGATTTGAGGCAGGAAGTGAGAGGACAGCGGGCTTCAGTGCTGCCGTAGCAATGGGGTAATGGAGAATGAAATGATGTCTGTCCGAGGTCATCACGGATGGAATGAGTATAGATAAAAGAACCAATTCTGAAAGCATCCAAGTGACAAGACTGAAACTTAAATTAATGTTTACCACCCAGCGGAAATGTCCTTCTTAGGAATTTCTTACAAAATCTCCTCTTCGTTTGAACTGCGGAGCACTGTCAATATTCAGCATGTGAATGATTCATCATACCATCACTTATTCTGTCCAAGGATATCCTTGGTTCAGCTTGTGACTTGGAATTTTGGTAACAATCAAATCAATATCAGGACACTTATTTCGATACAGTTTCGATAATTTATGTTTTAACACAGCCTAATTTCCACCTTATATGATCATTTGTTGTTCACAAGGGCATATTATGTCCCTGTACAGGTATTTGTTTTCAATGTACATGTTGATATTTTTTTTGCCCAGGGTACATGTCACATAAGTGCACCTGTTGTTTTGGGTTTTGACACTATGTACATTTGTATGTACGTCAATGCAAAGCACTTTGTAACCATGTAAATATAATAATTATTGCAGTCATTATTATTATTATTATTATTATTATTATTATTATTATTATTGTTATTGTTATTATTCGGTCGTTTTCCATGACAAGATAGTTCAGCCTCAGTGTAGATTGCATTTTGTGACATATAACAGTTGTATATTTAAATGTAGACATATATATGTATACATATGTATATATATATATATATAGAGAGAGAGAGAGAGAGAGAGAGAGAGAGAGAGAGAGAGAAAGGCACCGTATTTGTACTCTCACCCTCTTCTGCCCATCTCCCCTCTTGCTGTCTCCCCACTTCACTCTACTGACCAAGCTTTGGTATTTATATTTAATGAACTTGCAAAACGAGTTAGTGTGTTCTGTCAGCGGCAACAATCCCACTTGCCATGTACAGCAACATGTGCCTCACTACAACAATAGAAATAGCATTAGTAGGATTAGTAGTAGAAGTATGTATGTAATGTATGAAATTCTCATTAAACTTCTGCACTCTATAGGCACTCATAAGAAATGCAAATGTCTTTTCTGAGAGATTTGATGAAGGACAACACATGAAATCTTTGTTGATTCTGTAATGAAACTATTGCATGTCTGTGGAATGCCCAATTGTTTGCATGACTGATGTGATCCATTTTTTTGCAGATGAAAATTAAATTACATTTTCGTGAGCTAACTCATGCAGAAGCCAAAAGTTATATGAAGCAGGATAAAGAGCATTCCTCTAGGGGAAGAAATAATCAAGCGCATAGCAGAGCTTGGGAAAATATGTGAGCTAAAGGGAAAAAACGGCAACAATCACTCTGTGTCTACAAATGGGCTTGTTAGAATCTGTGCAAATTACCCTCTGCCAATGAACTTGATTCTGCATCCTCCACAAAGATTCTCAGTGCACTGATGTTTCCTCTTGCCACTCATGCTTTTGCGAGCAACACAGAAGCTGCTTATCATTCATTGTTTGGTGGGAAATTGTTTTTGTATTAATTTAGGTGCCAGGGATTCACTGTTTGCAAGTCTCCTGTCAGCTTGCTCAGAGTTAATGCATTGTCTGTTTTCTGTAATTTTCATGTTAGTTCCCATCACACGGCCCTGCCAATAAATTAGGCTTGCCTTTGGAGTAAATATATGCCTGGTAAATACTCCACTCCTCCGTTGCAAGACACAAAGAGTATATACAGAAGCAATATATGAGCATTGATCGAGCCTCATGGCTACGTCTAGTCTCCACAATAGCACGCTATTGATGAGCTGGAATTGCTTTTGAAGGCAGAGAGATTGATATAATGGTGTGGTGTGGGCCCTTAAGGGTTGGGCTGCCAGTGTTGAAGTCAGATTGACTGACCTTGGGTCAATCTAGCACTTTGCATTTACCTTCCTTGGTGTTTGTGCTTAGGCCACTGAGCTAGAAGGCATGCAGAGTCATCCAAGAGGGGCTAGAGTCCCTCTTTGAATAATGTTTGAAACAAGAAATTGACCCCTATTGGTCTCACAGCAATTTTTTGTTTTTTTATGTCATTGATTTTGTACTTGCTCTTACCTGAAAAACTATCAAAAGCTATGGTGATGTGTATCAGTAAAGACTGGGTTTTGTAGTTTCCTACTATGACTGAACAAAAGAACAGTATCAGGTCATATTTTGATCAATGTCATTGCTCCCTGTTAATGTCTGTGAACATTCTTTATTCTCCCAAAACAATCTCCCCTTCATTTTACACTGCCGATATTACTTCCAGTGTTCTATTCTCCCATCCAACCAACGATACCCTAAATACTTGAATTGAGAGTTTATTCAATACTTGAATAAGGAGACTAATTTAATTTAGTAGGTCAGATCTGTAAAATTGTATTTTTTGTTGAGACATCAAATGTTCTTTGTTCTAGCATTTATGGAACCATAACAAATTGTATGAAAGGTACAATCCCAGCAGCATCTGATGAAATCTTCTTTGACCAAGGGTCTCACTTCTCGTGGTAATACCACTTCCAACCACTGCACCGACCCCAAACCTCCGACTATAGCTTTGGTCCAGCTCAAGTCCAGTAATTTGAGCCTGCACTCTGGTCCAGCTATTTGCCTCTGTTCTACAATGCTCAGATCTTCATCCAAACAGCAATCTTCCAAAATCATACTAAGGGCCCCAGCGCAGCAGTAGGTGGAGAACCTCTTTACCTTTGGTCGTTTCGTGGGGGTGATAGGAGGGGCTTACCCACTTGAGTCCCTTTCACACTGCACGAAAAAACCACAATGTCCCGGGAGAACGCAGGTGTTTTCGGCAGTGTGAAAGGGTCATCACGGCATTTCCAACTGCGTCCACCGACCCTCCAAGCGACCTGGGAGTTTAGCGGCTCAGCTCGGCTCTCGGCTGCAGTGTGAAAGGCGTCCCACGTTCACTTGCTAGATTACCCGATGACGTCATGTGCTGTCTTTGACATAACAGACAAACATTCAGCTCACCGGTGACATTCGATTGTCGGAACGGACAGAGCGGACCAGAATTGGAACCTCTCAACAGCTGATCAGGCAGCCGCCAGCTGATGCGTTAAATCACTGCTGTTAAAACTTGTTCGGACGGCCGAGAACGCGGCTGCTTCCCGTTATCAGACGTGAATGCTTTGATCGTTTCGTCCTCGGAGGAGGAGCTATGGTCCAGCATAGGTCCGGTATTGGCACTGATCACTGGCTCGTCTCTGCTCCATGTTGGCAGAAAGCGGCGCTTTAAGCGGCTGCGGTCCGGCTGCCAACCCCGGCCGCCACCCCCGGGTAGGTGGCAGTGTTTCCCTGGGCTGTGAGTGTCCGGATGCTCGTTTGGACTTCCAGGCGCCGCCTCATCACCACGGAGGATGATGTGACGGACATCCGCGCGTTTGAAGAACATGTCAGAGGGAAAACGCTACCTCCTTATTTGTGTTTAGCAGATGCATGTTGATAGCCGCAGCCTTTGTTTACTTCCGGGTTCGACGCTTCAGCGAGATGACGTACGAGAGAGAAAAACACAGACACGAAGCCCTCACAGTGGAAGGTCGGACCCGCGACTGCTGGAAGCTTGAAAGCGCCCTAATGCCGAACAAAAGTGGGTCGATCCTGGTAAGAAAAACCTGCAGCGACACGTGAATTTCAGTGTGAAAGGGGTATTGCATAGAGCCATTGTAGGGGCCCCCCTGGACAGGAGAGGCGGTGGTGGCCCCACTTGTTCACTTCATCAACTCTTACATTTGACCCATGTAGCTATGCTCGCAAAACAGATTAATCTTCCATCATTGAGATGACATCCTCGTTGACTACATAAACCAATCCATTATGGACAAGCCACCCATCTTATTATTCAAAATCCATTCCACCAAGAATCAGAGCACCTCACCTTCAAACCTCAAGTAGCAGTCTGAGCTCGGTTTCTCCAGCACTTCTGCCATGTAGTAACAGGATCCAGTCTCTGCAGGCTTTATTCTGGACACTCCTTCAGGATCTGAGCGGCCGGCCGTAATGCTGTCCCTCTATATTTCATACAAATTATGGCTCAGTTGTCTTCTCCAGTGAATGAATCGTCTTACTCTTGTGCTTACCAAATACTAAATTAAGGTTGTTTTTCTTTTTTGGGGGGGGGTTATATTTTATTTCAGTGGTTTCGCACTCACAAACTACACAGACTATTTGAGCAGTGCAATTACATACAAATTTACGATATTAATTTTTAACTATCATCTGAGGCAGA